>MIQA02005946.1:0-12123 GCA_001887855.2 Sclerospora graminicola
TACACTATAATTACCTCGAAATAAAGTCGGTTATGGTCCGAATACATTTCACCCAACTTTACTCCAAATATAGTAAAGTACAGTGAATCTCCCAAAAAGCGCTCCAATAGTAGTACCGTAATAGTCGTCATTATGTAACTAACATAATAATTAAAAAACCGATATACCGTAAAACTTCACTTTTTAACACTCCTTCTTGAAACGAAATCGGCCATCACTTCAAACCAATTTCAGAGCGTAACTCGTTGAGTCTTGGATATGGTAGTGCTTTAGTAAGCAAATCCGCCAACATATCTTGCGTAGGAACATAGTTAGCCTCGATTTCACCATCCTTTAACTTCGAAACAATATACTTCAATCGTATATCAACATGTTTCATTTTTGAGCTTCCTTCCATGCTGCTTATCATCTTGATTGCAGCTTGGTTATCCATAAGTAACACCATAGGACGCTCGACTTTTAATCCAACTTCTTGAATTAATTCACGAAAACCCAACATTTCCACTTCAATTTTCGAAGCCGCGTAAAATTCCGCTTCCATTGTAGAAAGCGAAACACCACCTTGTTTCTTGCAAATCCAGTTCAGAACCATCCCGTCCATTTGCACGACACCTCCGGTAGTTGATTTTCGATCGTCCTTCGATCCGGCGTAATCAGAATCGCTGTAGACCTTGATGGTTGTACTTGAGTTTGCATTTTTTGAGGTCCCCATATGTAATTTCATATGTTTCGATCCCTTGAGATATCTTGCGATTCGCTTAGCCAAATTCCAATCCACTTGCTTTGGTGCGTGAGTTTTCTAGTCGCTTTGTGTACTGCAAAAGATATGTCGGGTCTTGTACACCGACAGATCCATAATAAGCTTCCAACCAGCGATTGAAAAGATTTAATTGAAACTTTTCCGTCTTTTGGCAAGACTTCGCTTTCTCCAAGATTCAGATCTTCGTATTCTTGGCTTATGGGTACCTTCACTGGGTTGGCGTCTTTCAATTCGAAGTCCTTGAGTATCCCGTCAATCATCACTTCCTGATCTAGCGTGTATCCCGAGCTTTCATCGTAAGATACTCGCATCCCCAAAAGCTTAGAGACTTTGCCGAGATTTTTGATGTCCAAGACTTTCATATCTTCGAAAAAATCGTCCACCAAATTTTCTTTGGTTCCGGTTACCAATAGATCATCGGCATAAACTCCCACGATCACCGTATCATCGTCCGTTGATCGTACGTAAAGACACATATCCGCCATGCACTGCGAAAACTTTAGTTCAACCAATTTTGCATGTAGTAATTGATTCCAAAGTCTCCCAGCTTGCTTGAGTCCATACAACGTTTTTTCCAGTTTCAAAACTTGTTCTGAAAAGGTTGGTTGACTTGAAATACCCTCGTTTAGCTCCATACCTTTCGGAATATGTAGGTATATATCATGTTCGTCCTCGTAAGCTTTCACGTACGCGTTAGGTATGTCCCCATGCTTCGCGGGGACTTTCCACTTGCATGCCAAACCCAGAATTAACTTCACTGTTCCCATTTCAATGACGGCGGCGAAAGTCAAAGTGTAGTCAATGCCGAAGCGCTGTTCGTTTCCACATGCCACTAATCTTGCCTTGTAACGTTCGATATCGCCATTTTGATCAGTCTTAGTCTTGAACACCCACTTAGTGTGCAGTGGCGTGCAGTCCTTTGGCTTCTCGATGACTTTCCATACCTTGTTGTTTTCAAGGGCCGTTATTTCCTCTTTCATTGCCGCAATCCACTTTACTTTGTTGACACTCTTCATTGCTTGAGCGTAATTCTTCGGGTCCACTTCGCCGACGAAATTTACCATATCCAGGTCTGGAACTGTGTCTTCATCGGTCTTGTTTTCTTCGTCTGTCTTCGATTCCGATGTAGTTTCCTTTACGTAGCTTCTGGTTCCATGCCGTTCTCGTTGCCATGACTTTTTCTTTTGGTTTTTCTTCGGTTTATTCTTCGGTAGCTCTTGTTGTCGGTCTTGGGCTCCTTCTAACTCTCGGTCTTCGCTTAATTCGACTTGGATTTGTTTGTTCTGTTCTTCATCCAGTGTCTCGATGCTCTTGATGTGCTGGGTGACCACAACTTTCTTGTCTTGTTTCAGATATACCTTGAATCCTTTGGTTTCCTCGCTTTTCCCAACGATAAGGCCGATCTGGGCTCTATGTGCGAGCGAGTTCTTCCCCGGATTTCTGTAGACTGTGCATGGAGATCCAAATGCTACAATACTTCCGAGCTTCGGCTTTTGTCCGCTTAGAAATTCGATGGGCGACATGTGTCTTGTGTTCGCGCTTGTGGGACTTCGATTTATAATGTAGGCCGCGTATTGTACGGCATCTCCCCAAAATGCCAGGCTTAAACCACACGAGAATATCATGCACCGAGCCATGTTCATAATGGTTCGATGCATGCGCTCAGCTTTTCCATTGCTTGATTGATTCCCTGCTTCGCTAACTTGTCGCGATACACCGGTGCTCTTGCAGAAACCGTCAAGGTTTTTATACTCGGCACCTCCATCGGTGCGTAGGATATGCACCTTGCAATCAAACTGCCTTTCGAAAAACGCCAGGAAATGTTCGAACTTCTTGGCAGCAATGTCTTTGCTCTTCGCGAGGAATACACGAACGTAATTTGACTTGAAATCCACGAAATTTATCATGTATCTGTTTCCGAATCTATCTCTCGGGGTTATAGGCCCCTTGAGATCGGAGCAAATCACACCCCCGATACGATCGGTTGGCGCATTATCACCACTGTCTTTCTTGGACCTTGGGTTCTTCGTTTGTTTTCCTTGCGCGCATGTCAAACAGTTGAGTCTTCGGGTATCCGTTAACATAATCCCACTTTTGGGGTCTTTTGCTAACTTTTCCACGGCATCGTAATTTAGGTGACCCAACCGCGCATGGAAGTGCATGAGGGAACCTTTTTGCACGCCGGTATCGCCCTCAGTTTCCTTGTCGCTTTCTTGTAAGATCGCCATGATCGAGTCCCGATCGGAATTTACTGGGACGTCAACTATAACTTCAACTGCAAGTACTTTGTTCTCCTTTTTTATGTCGAAGATATGACGTTTGCTGTCACGGTGCCTCATCACGCGCCGACCACTGACGTACACCATTTCGCATCCCTTTTCTTCCAAAAGTCCATACGACAAGATGTTCCTCGAAAGGTTCTCCACATGGTATACTTCCATGATCTTCAAGGTATGTATGGTTTCGTTTGACGTAACTTGTACTTGAACCCATCCTTTCTTCGATACCTTCAGGGTTTGTCCATCTGCTTGAAAGCACGTGCCATTCACTCCTTCTACATCCCATAGATAGGTCTCGTTGTTGACGAGGTGCATGCTTGCACCACTATCAAGTATCCAGCTGTTGCTATTTGATACCATTGAATTTTTTGTTATTGCCAGCGTAAAATCGATTTTGTTGCTGGGTTGAGCCACGTTTGTTTGCTTTCTTGATGTCTTTTTACATTTTGAAGTCGCATATCCTGGTCTCCCGCAGTTTGAACACTTCTTTTCCTTGGGCTTGTCTTCCACGTAATTGATCGTGTCGTTTCCGAATCTTGTGGATCCTCTGGCATCATTTTCGATGGCTGCCGCAAATTGGCAAAGTTGTTCCGCTTGCCTGAGAAAATCTGTTCTCGTGTGATCGAACTTCGACATTAATATTGTCTTGAGTTCACTTGAAGCGTAGTGTACGATATTTTCCAGGACGAGAGGCTCACTTCCTCCTACTGCCTCGGATACGGCTACCATATATAGGTAGTGCTCGTTCCAGCTGCGTTTCGGATTTTTTCTGCTTGTGAATAACTTCATTGATTGAGCAGGCGTTATGGTCGTATTAAACGCACTCAGCATCTTGTTCATAATGTGAACGAGCGTTGGTGACTCGTTCCACCATGAATCCACTTGACGCTGATAATACCTTTCGGCTGTACCGCTTAGGTAATGTCCGAGGAGGTCGACCTTAATGTCCTCGCTCCATAGGTATCCGCACGCGGATTCAGCGATCGATATTTGTCGAATGAATCTTGTTCCCCATTGTTTGAAACCGGCACCGAGCCCCCGGTAGACCTCCTTTCCGTCAAAAACTCGAATCGAAAGTTTGCAATCTTTTGCTGTAGGTGTCCGGTACATCTGTTGGGGCGGTTGTCGGAAAGCTGCTTGAGGCGGTATCGGAACGCCTTGCTGCATTGGTGCACCTTGTGGCACTTGACCTCCATGGTTTCCATACACCGGTTGTGCTGGGAACCGAAAATCTGCCGGTGGTGGAGTAGGTCCAACATTTTTCGCATCTGGTTCTTTCCAGTGCTCAGTTGGGTATGGTTTCTTTTCGGGCGTACTGTCAAAGGATGCCATTCGCATCCGAGTACCAAGCCTCATTGAGTTGTTGAAACCATATTCGTCCACGTTGATCCTTGAGTTCTCCAATTTTTCCATCCGTTCGGCTAGTCCTCGAACCAGCTTCAGTATCTCGGCTCCTTCGGCACCCAAACCTGCGTCCTTTTTCTCCTCACGACTGTCACTGTCGACGACATTGTGACCTTTTGGGCTCATAACCTGTTCAAAAGTATCCTTTTCCATGTTGCAGTAGGAACTTAAGCTTAAGTCAAGTCGTAGTCGATAATGTTGAATATACTTGCACTTGTTTGTTGAAACTTATACCTTACTTTGTCAAGGTATAACAGTCGACGTAGCTGCCAAGTTAGACGTTGTCGCGTAGATTGAACACAGGGACTTAGTTAATAAAACGTGTATTAAGAAGTGATTAAGTATCTACCTAATCAATATGCATGCGAAGTGTCGAGACTTCACGAGACAATGTGCAAGCAGTTTTAAAACCTACACTAAAGTTACCTCGAAATAAAGTCGGTTATGGTCCGAATACCTTTCACCCAACTTTACTTAAATATAGCAAAGTACCGTAAATCTCTCAAAAAGTGCTCCAAAGTAGTACCGTAATAGTAACCATTATGTAACTAACATAATCATTAACAATACCGATATACCGTAAAACTTCACTTTTTAACAGATCCTTCCATTGTTACATCCGCATCCGTTGACTGCGACTCAGCAACTACTTCGTCTATCTCTGGAGTACTCTCCTTTTCCCCTCCGTCTGTAGCGAGCTCAGCCCCCTTAGTCTCGCCCATCTCCGGTTGCGCCTCCGCCTCCCCCTTACTAGGCTTATCCGGCGGCTTTCGCACTTCGTTCGGGTTGATACCCGACAATGTCATGTCTTGAGCCTATTTGCTTAAGGTTTCTTGGTAGTTCGGAACCTTGCCGTGTCAGGCAAGCTGGGTCTATTCGACAAATTCGAAACTCAGTCTTCATATATATGCCACTTAAGCGATTTATAGTAGCTATAGTAATTAGTAGGGCTCAAATCCACACCCAATCCGCACAGCGCAATTAATAGAAGTTAGGGTGGCGGCACTTTGGTACTGCAGTTTGCAGACCACAACATACTTACCAAGACAAATTTAAATATGTATGCAATAGGAAAAGTTTGACCATTGCTGTCTGTACCGCTGTCTTGAATCCTTGGCAGGTAATAGCCGTTTAGCAGCGCTTTATAATTCTATGCAGTCTTCCCATATATTGCGGTGATTCAATAGAAGAAAAAACAATCACATCCAATGTAGTCGATTGCTTATCTTGGTGTAGCCTGGTGTTGACCGCAAATGAGATTTTCTGTCTTGATTCTCAATGACTGCTCGTACTAGAAACGATATGATTGTTGACATATTATCTATCACACGCAGTGGGCGAAAATGACCCAAGTTGAGTGCGAATGATTGCTATGGCCTCAAGGTGTCGAGCCGTCTCGAATGCCAACGCACCCTCGCATTCAACCGATCATTGTAGTAAACAACTTTCCAGAGTGACAATCTTTCGTCTTTACTCTTTGTAATGTTCCACGCAGTTCCTTGTCCCTATCTGCTTTGGTAAAGTTATGAACTGTGTCTCATTCTCTTTTCTCAATTCCCGGTGAGCGACTGTAATTTCACCATAAAGTTGATGCTGCAACGCACAATTAGCTCTGTTGAAGTGATAGCACGTTGCGCGTAGAAGTAGTGAAGGTAGAGAAAGAACTTGCTTGCAAGAAGGCAAAAAGAATTATATTTTAGTTTTATCAGGGACACTAAGCATAATGTCTGTAAAGACATTCACGTAGAGTTCCTATACCTCAGTAGAAACATTAACACTTAATATATATATGCACATATAAGTGCAAGTGTAGCGGATTCAATGCCACTTATTCTCTTGTGTGTTAATTCTTCAAAGAGTACGAAGGGTAATACTTCTTTATTAGTTAAGAGAGGTAATTTTTAAAAAGGGAAAATGTACTAAGACAAGCCGTTTACTCCAACAGCCCCACTGGATTGGATGAGTACATTTTGTAATTTAAAATCGACAGTTGTTCGTGTGGGTTGTACTTTAATATGGTAGAAAGAAGATATCCCAACTTATAGTCATTAGACTGTGCAATCAGTTCTAAGTCATAACCCCGGATCTTGGTTACCCAGCACTTTACTGCTGATAGCTCGGACCAGCATGGCTTAATTAATTAACCAGTACTAAGAACCACGGGACGTCTTAGTAAGCCAATATAAGGCTTAAGATTTAATACACTTAATATCAATTTGCAGTTCGCTATTCATTTATGTCAGATTCGGTTTGTAAACCAGGGAAAACCTCACATAGTTTGCGTAGGAAAACCTTACACTGTTCAGCTTTTTATTTTATTTAAGTATGTCAAATTTGGTTAGTAAACCAGGGAAAACTTCACAGAGTCTGCGTAGAAAAACCTTAGGAGAATTATCTATTACGGAGTAGTTTGTTTGATTGTATAGACATTTTGTCACGAGTTGTCACATCAAGTTTATTTTTTAAATAAAGGAATTGAGGCTTTGGAAGTGCCTTGGTAAAAATATCGGCTATCATGTCCTTTGTATTGCAATACGTTATAGTGAACTGTTGTTGTTCTACTTTTTCTTGTACAAAGTGATAGCGTATATCGATATGCTTAGATCTACCGTGTAATTCAGGATTATTTGCAAGTTTAATGCAACTTTGGTTGTCTTCGTGAATTATTGTTGGCTTTGTGGATTGAAATCCAAGTTCACTTATCAGGGTCTTCAGAAATATTACTTCCTGCATGCAATGACAGAGTGCAATATACTCAGCTTCCGTTGTGGATAGAACCACAGTATGATGTTTTCGAGAAAGCCACGATATCGGGCTTTTACCGATCATTGTCACAAAACCACCAACAGATCGTCGAGTATCTGAGCAGCTCGCATAGTCAGAGTCTGAAAAAGCGGTAAGACTGTCCGTGAGTTGACGGGTAGTCTGCTGGATTGTTCCACCCAGAGTTAGTCCGTGGCTTGTTGTGCCATGCAGGTATCTGAAACCTCGAACTACTGCTTTCCAGTGTTCTTCTCCAGGGTTGGAAAGGTATTGACTTACTTCTCTCATGTAGTATGCAAGGTCAGGGCGAGTGCCTATCATAAGATACATGAGGCTGCCGACTGCCTCGCGATATGGAATGTCTTTCATCATATTTCTTTCAGCTTCTGTTTGAGGGCTCATGGCACTAGACAGTTTTATGCTGCGGTCAACTGGTGTAGTGACGGGGTACGTCACAATGTTTTTAAATCGATCCAGGACCTTAGTAGTATATTTCTCTTGGTGGATGAAGATTGTTCGGTCTTTGCGGTTCCGCTCTATGGACCAACCGAGCAAGTACTTCACCTCCCCTAAATCTGTCATATTGAAACGCTTCTTCAAGGCAGATTTGATTTCATTGACGAGGGCAGGTGTTGGAGCGATGATCAGTAGATCGTCAACATAGACTGCAATATAGCATGTCTGATTTTGGAGCGATCCGACAAAGACACATCGATCTTTGATGAGACGTCGGAATTTGATGCTCTCCAGGAATTTCGCGAGGGTTTGATACCACACACGGGGTGCCTGTTTGAGTCCATACAAGCTCTTCTTGAGCTTGCACACCAAATGCTCTTTTCCTGGGATTGTAAATCCTTCAGGTTGCTCCATATAAATTTCTTCATCAAGAAAACCATTGAGAAAAGCAGTCTTCACATCCATTTGGTGAATTTCATAGTTAAGGATTGCTGCAATAGTAAGAAGAAGACGAAGGACTTCCATTCGTAGCACAGGGGCAAAAATTTCTGTGTAGTCAATACCAAACTGTTGGAGAAAACCTTTTATTACTAATCGAGCTTTAAATCGATCTACTTCGCCGTTGCCGTTGTATTTGACAACCCAGACCCATCGGTTTCGGAGTACTTTCCTTCCTGATGGTCGGGGGACAAGTGTCCATGTGCCGTTATCATCATGAGACTTGATCTCGGATTGAGCAGCATTGAACCAGTCTTCAGCATGAGAAGATGTCATAGCTTCGCGGAATGTACGCGGCTCGGCAATATAGCGAATAGCTAGAAGAGTGTAAATGAGATTGACCCGACGATGTTCGTCTGCAATATCCTCAGAACTATTTAAAAGAGGAACGGATTTTTCAAGGGGAACGTCATTTAGTTGATCTATGTCATCAAACTTGCGCTTGGTGCCTCGTTGGGATTGTTGTGTAATAAAACTATAGGTTTGCTCGTTTCGGTGCAAAGCATCAGCCAAGGATGGCAAGTACAGTGATGGAACTCGCCGGCTTGGATGCAGCACTCTCTGTAGGTTGATGAGTTACATTATAGGGTGTCGTAGGCAATATAATACGATCCGTATTTGGGGAAGTTTCATCCCTATTAGGCTGTTCTAGCTCTGCTGATCGATTTGATCTATCTAATCCTGATTCTGTTGGCAAAAATTTCAAGGAGGGGAATACGGTTTCGTCAAAGGTAACATCACGGCTGTAGATAATCTTGCCAGTGGAAACATCAAGTAGTCGAAAACCACGCTTATGGTCAGGTAGACCGAGATACATGCATATAGTAGCACGTGGATCTAGTTTGTCCCGATGTGCTTCTGGGACGTGGACAAAAGCTTTGCATCCAAAAACACGGAGATTCATGACGAAAGGTTTCTTGTCATACCAAAGCTCATAAGGTGTTTTGTTATTTGTAACAGAGCTGGGGTCATGTTCACCAGGTCAGTAATGTGGCGAACGCATTCAGCCCATAATTCACGAGGTAATTTTCCATCAAATAGGGTAGCTCGAACGCGTTCCATATAGGTACGCATTCTTCGTTCAGCTACGCCATTCTGTTCGGGTGTGTATGCCATTGTAAATTGCGTTTTGGTTCCGTATTTTTCCCACAACGTTCGACCAAGTTTTTCATACTCTTTCGCATTGTCAGCTTGAAGAGTTTTAATTTCAGGGTCATAATTAATGGACGTATATTGGATAGTGTGAACATCAGAGCGAAAAACATTAAGCGCCTTGCGGCGAAAGTCTTCGTAGCATTCATATAATTCGGAACGAACTTTGATAATATATGTGACTGCGAAACGCGTACAGTCATCAATAAAGATTAGAAAATAGCGACAACCGGTTAGACTTGGTGTCGGCATTGGACCACATATATCACTATGAACCTTTTCAAGAGGAAATTTTGCACGTTCAACGATTTTATTTAGATTAAATGGTTGACGGTGTGACTTTGCTAGTGAACATGAAGAACATGTAATATCTAGTTGCGATCCTACTCCATCGAGTTCGTGATCGATGATCGCTTCATTCTTAGGCAAAGCCTGTAATATACGAAAGTTAGGATGACCCATTCGTTTATGTAAACGTAAAATGGCTGACTTACCATGAAGGGTGATCAGAGCCGTCGGGTTACTGGTGGATGTCGACTTCGGACTTGCCATGAATTGGTACAAGTCGGCATGCGTGGCAATTTTGGCCTTCACGCTAAAATGTTGGCTCGTATTAATCGCGCATTGCATGCGATTAAAAGAAAAGCGAAAGTCTTCCTTCACAGCCGCAGGCACCGAAAACAAATTGAACTTGATTTCGGGCGCGTAGAGGACGTTGCGCAGCATGAGCGTCTGAGGTCGTCCCTTGGAATCAATGACCTTGAGGGAGATATCACCAATCGCAAGGATCGGGATTTGGTTCTTCCCACCCACAGTGATCCAGCCTGTGTAAGGCGTTGTCGTCGTGAACCACGCTTGGTTATACGTCACGTGGCGCGTACAACCAGAGTCGATAGTCCAGACCGGATCAACATCCGTGGAAGTCATTTTGGCTGTCAAACCGAACGTCGACACAGTAGCGGCGGTAATTGCAATCATCGCGCTGTTGTTGTGACGGGACTGATGGTATCTGTTGTTGCCTTGGTTGAAATTGCTGTTCCCACCATTGTAGCCACCGTTACCATTGTTGTAAGCATCACTGCTACCATTGAAGGTGCGCTGTGGGTTGTAGCCGGAATTACCTTGGCTGTTTCCACGACCAGAATTGCGGTTGCCTTGACCGTATTCACGCTGACCAAAATTACGTCTGCCCCCGTTACCGTTGCGGTTGGTGCCACGCGAGTATGGGTGCTGACGATTGCTGTGAACATTGGTCGAGTTGCGTCGGATGCTCATGTTATTGCTCGGCAACTTGAAGTTGGTAGGGATAACCGTGTTTGGTTTTACCTGACCAATCGACATGTGCTTCACCAACACTCGGCACGTAGCCATCGTGTGGTTTGAGCGATCACAGTACGAGCATATGCGTTGACTGTCAGTGTTCGAACCCACAAGGGCTTGAGCACTTGCAACAGGAGCATTTGATACCAGAGCACGTTCATTCTGGGTTTCAATACTTTCGGGTGTACCCCGGGAAAGCGCGAATCTCTCTTGCGCGAGTTTCTTGGTCACATGGGACTCCAAGTTACTCTTAAGCTCTCGAAGAGGCAATATTTCACGGTTTCCGCGCCAAATGCGCATCTCACTCTCCCACGATGCAGGCATCGCGTTGAAGAGGAACACAGAGAAGACATTATCGTCAAAACTGTTGTTCAGTACGGTATTAAGACCGCTCATGGCGTCTTCGTACTTGAGAATGAACTCTGTCATGTCATCACCTTCCTGGTAACGAGCATTGTACAGGTAGTTCATAATGCCGTAGGGATCACCGTAAGCCTTGGTGCCCTTGTATCGATCGCATATGGCTTGAAAAATATCATAAGCCTTGTCGAAACCCTTGACAATTCTGATATGCTTATCGTCAAGCGTCTTCATCAAGAATGACTTGACTTGAGCATTCAAGCGACGCGTCTGAGCAGCAGCAAGGAGAATCTTGTTTCTCGCTTTGGCTTTAGCCTTTGCCTTGGCTCGCGCCTTGGCCTTTGCTGCTTTTGCTCTTGCCTTGGCAACCTTCCTGGCATTCAGTGTTCCAAAGGATTCAACTTGAGCAGAAGCTGGGAGCACAGGAGTTGCAGGCTTAGAGACATCGTCGTTTCCATCTTGAACTGCCGAATCCTCTATGGTGAGTCGGCGGACGTCGGTCGATGCAACAAAATCTTCTTCATCGTCGTCAAGTTCTTGATCCGGTTCCACATTTTCGTCCTGCGAGTCATTTTCTTCATCGTAGTTGGAATCCGAATCTGGATCATCGTCGGTGTCTGAAACCATGTCTTCGTCATCGTCGTCAACGACTGGGTTGAGTTCGTAGTTGGGGTCTTCAATAAATCGGAGCAAGTTCTTTCCGTCGAGGTATGCTTGAATCCGGGTCTTCCAGACGTCAAAGTTGTCGGAGCCGGTCAGGCGAGGAAAATCGGATGAGGTGGAGCTTGGGCTCATAACCTGTTGAAGTGATAGCACGTTGCGCGTAGAAGTAGTGACGGAAGAGAAAGAACTTGCTTGTAAGAAGGCAAAAAGAATTATATTTTACTTTTATCATCGACACTAAGCATTATGTCTGTAGAGACATTCATGTAGAGTTCCTATACCTCAGTAGAAACATTAGCACTTAATGTATATATGCACATATAAGTGCAAGTGTAGCGGATTCAATGCCACTTATTCTCTTGTGTGTTAATTCTTCAAAGAGTATCAAGGGTAATGCTTCTTTATTAGTTAAGAGAGATAAAACTTATAAAGGGTAAATGTACTAAGACAAGCCGTTTACTCCAACAG
>MIQA02005951.1:0-15476 GCA_001887855.2 Sclerospora graminicola
GGCCAGTGGGTATCCGGATTCCACCCAAGACTTCGGTCATGGATTTGGAAATCGGCTCCACCACACTAGGGCAGAGTTAGGTGACTCGGCCGATTGGGCCGGGATTTCCATATCACGCCCATCTTCAACATCTGTACCGTTCATAACTCATCCCGATATCTGGATTCTGCTGCTCCTGATATATTACTTCGCCATTGATGCCGTATCTCCAGTTTATCTCAGTCGATCTAGCCATGTACGTCCACATGAACTTCACTTAACACGCAATATCCCGATCGGATCGTGACCTTCGCCATTCCATTAATATCCGGGACCAGTCGTAGTAACGGTACTTGGCTTATCCCTTCACATTACGAAAGCTCGTTGTCAACCGCCTTTCGTAGTATACGAGATCAGCCTGTCCCACCCATCAACTGTCCCATCTTGATGGGTGTTCCCATCCTCACCAATCAACGGTCATGTGTGGTCCGCCTTATTCTCAACTTTTTGTCAGATCGCTTCACCACAGAGTTTCCGCACCCCACCTTTTCCTGGCTCCATCCGGTCCAGGCACAAGATAATTAAGATCATAGTAAATGACTCAACGTTGTCAACACTTTCATTTGACACGACCCGTTCTCATGGCAACGTTTATCGATCGATTTCTATTGCTAATGCCTTACTGTTGACGACAAATTACGTGATCTTGAAATTGACGTGGAGACTTTAGGCTCCGTCTACTTTGGGTTCCTAAGGGCCCAGGAGAGCGCTTGCAAGCCCTGTATGAAGACATGTGCCGCAAGTTCAAATTGGGTGAAGTCAATTTTCAGATCCAAGACAGACGTTCTTGGTGGAATTCGGATTCCCACTGGCCCGGACGACCAAGGAGGGGGTACTCCGTTGATCCTATCGACTTCCGGATCAGCCAAGTCTATCACTAGAATACTGGCCCGATCGTCCCGGTATTCTGACTGGTCATCAAGTACAACAGAATCCAAATTCAATTCCATCCCACCTTGTGTACCCATTGGTATTCGGTGGTTTCACTCACTCATATGGACTCTAGATTGCGAACGTTTTTCCCGATCAGGTCGGGGGATGTGACTTCTTCGAGTCACGGGTGTTCTCCGCGTTGAAATCTCCATCGGAAGAAGGATTAGGGGTGGTACCGTGTAAAAGTACCGTAAAAGTCGCGCCGGGATTCCTCAACCTACCAGACTAGCCAATAAACGAGAGATCACCAATAACCACGTAAACCACGATATAATCAATCACGATCTTCCACAGTAAAACATAACGTTATCTCCACAAAAACATTTCCAATTAATAAGACGAGTTCAAAGCAAGGGGTGTGGGAGTGAGGGTGGAAAACCCTAATGCAATCTCGTCGGGGGCTTCCGGTGAGCCAAAATGCTTCTATGCGCGTCTCAACCGAGAATTTAGTTAAGCTACAGGGGCCTTGTTAAGCCTGTGCTCCTAATGAACGCCGACACGTGGCGGAGCGACCTCTTGCTTACGGGGCAAATCCAATCTTGTTATTTAAGTGTAATATCTAATACCTAATGTACCATACACCAACCTATGTGACTTACCCAATACGATGGTCTTGATCGCCCTATCACATGATTTGGTGGGTACCACCCTTGACCGATCTTCAACCTGGTCCTCGCCCGATCTTCACCAGACCTGACCTACCTTCAACCGATCTTCAACTGATCTAGCCTGGTCCTGTGAGTCTGGATCGTGAGTCGGCTCGGAGTCGGCATCTTGGGCAAACCTAAAGCCGACTTCTGGTGCTGGCACAGAGCCGATCTTGATTAAATACCTTGTGGTCGGTTTCATGAGGCTGACTGAGACCGACTGGGGTCTACTTGGGATCGGCTTGGGGTCTGCTCAGGATAGGCTTCTCTGGCTGATCTGAAACTGACTTCTGCAGCTGTTACGTACTCGACCTTGCGGAACCGACTCGTGGTCGGCTTCTTGAGGCAAATTTGGGGCTGAATTCTTGGTGCCGATAGGGGCCGGTTTGTGCCGACCTTCGAAGCCGACTTCAACTTATTTTGGTACATCAAATCCATGCTGTATACCTTGACCCCTTTCACTTCCTTTCCACTCCATTGGTGCTTTCCATTGATCATCATGTCTTGGGACTGGACCAGCAAGTTTAATCAATCAACCATACCCCACAACTATCCGACCATTCGGATCACTGATATCTAGCCTCACTCTCACATGGGCAACCTCCACCGCATCCCATGTGTTGAACCAACCAAAATCGGACTTCGTAGGCATATCTCGACCGGTCCGATATCCGAACATCCATAGATAGTCGTGGTACTTAACCGATCCACTCCACTCATGATAAGGCATGTAAACGGCGACCTCCATACTTTTGTCCACATTTTCTATTTAACTCGTTATTGCACGTATCATCCGAAGTTAGATCGGCACGTCCCACCTATCAACCGTCACATCCTGTCCATCCCTGATGGGTGCCCTCGCGACCACCAGGCCACTTACATCTGCGTTTTTTTATCTGCTTTACCTGATTGGTTTTAAATTTGGGGAATTTATTAATACACGTAAACATATACTTAAAGTAAATATACCAATTAGTTTAAGATTAAATAAATAAAGGAATTGAAATTCGAGATGTATTGTTGCTAATAATGAGTATTCTGATTTAACAAACGGTCTCATGGCCATCAGTTTCCTCGTGGCTGGTTTTCACAAGTGGAACCACGAGGAGCGATTCTGGTTGGTCAAGTTCGTCTCAATGCCTTGAAAGTCTCCCATCTGGTTGAATGGGTACAAAACACGACAGGACCACCACACACACATTTGAAACAAACCCGTGTACACGACAGCACGAAGTCCCTCCAGGCTGTACAAAGAACTTAGAGCAATACAGGTAGACAGCCATACCCAAGTAGAGATTCCAATACAGCGTCATTTAGAGCACGGCGGAAGTACCATAGATACTTGCACTCATCTTGGTTACGACGTACATAATGACCATAATCAGTGACAAGTATGGGCGAAAAGCCTCCCCCGAAGCTCGTTAAAGGAATGCTTACTTCAGCACCAAACATCGAAGAACGTAAGTGGGCGGCTCTCTGGCTATTTATTATTGGCTATTTATTGACTTAAGAGCAGTTGACGTATCGCAAATGTTCAAACTGCCAATTTGGGGCCTCCTGCCAATTTGGGGCCGCTCGTGGTTTTGCCCAATAAAAGTTGACTTAATATATGACAGCGTACCAATTGGTAGAAACTATATAAAGTACGATACGCACCAGCTAATGAAGTACAGATATACCTCACATTATTCACACCCATCATACATTATATCCTTCAAAAATTAGTACGTCATAAGGTGTTTGGACATTGTAGCACGAAACACAGCTCCGGAACGATTGGGCTCTAGCTAAGCATTTCGCACTTGACCCCAAAGGTCCACAACGGTCACGAAGAGTGTCATGTGCACAAACGATTTGCGGAGGTCAACTCAGGTTCTGTCCGTATAGGAAATTTGCTGTCTTTTAATACTTGCACTTGGTCACCGACATTTTGCAGTCTTACATCGTACAAATACGTAAGGCAATATTATTGGCCAAAATAAGTACCTATAGTTTTTTATACCCTCGCAAATTTCACCTGGTACCACGGTGTGAATAATGTGAGGTATATCTGTACTTCGAGAAGCTTGTGTTGTTTGTCGTCTCTCCGTATTTTACTACATGTATTTTATTTTAGGGCGCGTTTATAATCACCCCCAAAACCATAGACTCACCCCCAATATACAGTAGAACCCATATTAGCTACTAAAAAACAAAGACAGTTGTTGTAGAGTGTACGAGATATTAAGCAACTGACACACGATAAGGATTCGTTACGGAGGCATGTATACGGTGGCAATGGTGTACGCTGTCTTTGTCAACAACAGCGCCTTCGACGTCTCCTGCACGTGGCTGTGTGCGATGTGTCGGACGACGTACGTCGTTCTGCCGTAACCTACCTAGGTTTCATCCTGTTTCGTTCTCCTGTACAAGTACCCAAGCTGATGTCGCGGCTGACTGATAGTTTTTCTTCTCACGTTCGCTACGGTGCTTATGTACCTGTAGGAGTTGCACTAGCTATTCAGCTGCTAAAACCATTGCTAGACGACGCAGTAGCCTATGTGCGTCAAGGTGCGCTCCTGGTTGCGGCCATTTTTGTTATGCAGGAGTCTGAAGGCCGCAACCCGAGGTGCACTCATTCGTTTTAAGTTTTAACAAGCTTACCTATTGGGTACCAAGCTCTGTGCAGGAGCGCTTTCCACAACTGGTTGGCTGATGGTGAAATTTGGAATATTTCGCGGTCAATTTTGGGGTACCTCTCTGTCCCTATGGGTGTGTGTGCAAAGACTACGAAGAGATTAATAGCTGTTTTAAAAGTGGTTAAATGTCTTATGCTACCGTTTGATGATAAGGAAAGTTTGAGTCTACGTTTCCCTGACCGTTTTTTAGAAGGATCTCTTACCACGTAACGTACAACACGACTGTGGCTTTTCGACTAATAGGCGTCTACTGTAGATTGGGGGAAGTCTAGGATTTGAGGGATATAAATGCCTTTACGTAATATCCGGCTCATTAAATTCATGTATTTCGAATGTTTTGTGTATAGAGCGCTAGGTATGCTTAAGGTTATTTAAGGGAATACAAAAAACCATATAAAAAGAGAACCCCAAATGCACTGCGAAACGGAACAGTAATATTTATAGGTCGAATGATATACGTTAAGTACAGCCTTTTACCAATATAATTTTACAAGTAGGTGAAAAGTATAACTACGGTAGCCTATAACGCAGAAATAAAGGGGCTGAGCGTATAGTGTCCAAGATTATCCTGAAAACTAGGTACAGTAGAAAGTGTCATTAGTGAGGTGGAAAAAGTGTGACGCGCAATTAACATGGGTCACACTATTATTCTTCAATAATCTAAATAAGCACATAATTTCGCACATCCCATTTGCAAAACCCTTACCTCTTACCGTGATCATAAAAGGAAGCAGAGCCGACCACAGGTGCATTAGCACTCAGCGCCGCCGGGTGTAGCCACCAGTCCACACCATACGCGAGCGAGTCGTGACAATCGTAGCTCACTGCCCTGTGCAGCTTTGATTTGCACGCTTCCAGCTCCAGTACTTGGAATCCATTATGCATACAGGCGGCAGGTAATAGGTCCTGCAGCAAGGATACATATGAGTGAGCTTATCATCTCGATCTGCCTGTTGTCAAGTACTAGGCACCATAGCTTACCTTGCGGCTCTCGTCTGGGTGCCATTTCAAACTCCACACGCCACCACCAGTGTCGTGAACGACAAGCGGAATTGTCATGTTGCGGTGGTCCCAGACGGCTACCTGCTGATCGTAGCTGCCGACAGCAACGACGTGTTCATCTAGCGGATGGAACTGAATGCTACATACGCCCATGGAGTACTGCCGCGAATCTTCAAAGGTTGGGGTCGCGGTATCAGCTCGCAAATCCCATCCCTTCAGGCAGGCGTCGTCTGCACCTGAAAACAACACATTTGAGTTGTGGCAATTAAAAGCTGAGATCCGTGCCGGGTAACCCGTCAGAGTAGCTGACGCACATAGACGGCTGATCACCGGAGTACACACGATTATTCCAGTCTAGCGACAAGCACATGGATTCTGCGTCGGTAGTTTGCTGCAAGTACTGTAGGGCGCATGTATTTTGGCCGACATTAGTCGTGAGATACAGGCTACAGCACTCTTCAAACAAAGACACGCAGCCGGTCTCCAACGTGTCGAACAGCATCAATACCTAAAACACATTATAGTGGTCGCAATTGCATAGTCAGAAAACATACAAAAACCTTCAAACAAAATAGAGAAGCGTAGCCGCTCACCGGGGTCCCACAGCATAAATAATCACAAAATGGCGAGTGAGAAATATCACAAAATTCTTTAAACAAAAGAGACACGCGCAGCCGTTCAACCGTTCGCCAACGTGTCTAACAGCATAAATACCTACATTGGTCGCAAGTTGAAGTGAGACAAAACTTACAAAACCTTAAAAAAAAGAGAGACGTGCACCCGTTCGCCAACGATTCCAACGGCAAATATCTATAGACGTATTCTAGTGGCCGCAAATTGCCGAGTGAGACATATTAATAAATAAACCAGAATTCAACCCACAAATCAGAATGATGATCATAAAGATCAACCCGGTGCCATCTTTCTTTTCAAGAACACAAGAGTGCTGCACCAGTCACTGAAACCCTTTCGCTTTAACCACTCTTCGCCCAAATATAAAAACAAGCGATTCAACACTTCTCGACCGGAGCAATGGATTTAGGAGGGGGGTTTACCCTGAGAACCCTCCTATCGCGCTCTCCACTTCTAGCAAGTTACAATACTTCATAAAGCATAACGCGTGCCTGAAGATGAAGACCTTAAGCTCCGGACGGGTACGGGTCTGGAAAACTTGTATTAATCGCATGAAATGCTCTAATGTTAGTTACTTCTGCTTATTGCTTCATCAGCCTGTACAAGTTTGACCTCGCACAGAACGAAATGTTGACCTGACCAAGAAAAAGAGGAAGCGGTTATGAAAGCTGCTGAGATATGCAAGGAGGAATCAGGCTTTGCCATCCAACAATGAAAGAATTAAGAGCTATTGGTAAAGCGTGTGTTGAATGTATATATAAACGAAGCCGTGTTGGATGCGTATATAAATGAAGCCTACATTAAAACTTCGTCAGTTTCTTTGGAACATCCAGCTTCAAAGTCATCACGGTATTTTTCTATGATATCTTGCAATTGCTCCGAGAGCTGAGACTCCTGCCAGATACCATTCAAATCTTTTGTTAAACCGCAAAGAATCATCGCTTTACGGGGGTACAGCACTCCCTTCTTGTCCCGCTTCATGCTAATAGCCCGTACGCACCTAGATGACAGCTCAAGGTAAAAATGTTTTCCAGGGTTTTGTAACTTCCCTGACCACTGTCCATTTCGACTTTGTGTCGAAAAAAATTCTTTTTGCGTCAGGCGCAACTTTTCTTTCTCCCATTCGGATGCCCACATATCCTTGATCGCCTTAATGATGAACGAGTCGGCCGGTTGGCAGAGGTGGGTGGAATTAGGAGGCAGAAATTTTATACGCATGTTCTTTTCGTCCAAAATATCCTTGCATTCATCCAGTTTGTCTCCGCTTGCATTATCCATGTATACAACCTAAAGCTCGTCATACGGATGCCGGCGGTTGCACCGGTTGTCTTGTAGCCAAGCCTTAAAGACGCGTTGGTCCATCCACCCCTTCGGTCCGCTACGATACGTCACGTCACTCACGTCATCTTGGAGACCTCTAATAGGGTAGCTACAATTTCCGCTGTGAAATATAATCATAGGTGTTTCGATCCGAGCACTGGCACCACCTCGTATCTTAATCACTAGCGTCATTCCTTCTCCACCGCTAACAACATCGTGATATCGAATCACTTTGTCTCCACGAAAGCCAAGCGTCTTCTTGTCGTCCGTGTTGATAACTAAATGCGCTTCGTCCATGTTGTACACAGCATCCTCGTGAATTACCCCGCTTTCAAAGTCTTGCTTCAATCTTCCCAAATGCGCTGCGACGTTGCGCTCAATTTCCTCTTTTTTCTCCGGGCTACACTGGAGCTTTCCACACTGTGTACGCAATACTATGCCAAAGCAGCTACAAAAGTGCTGGATCCACTTTGAGGTCAGCCGGTCCTTAAAGAGCACGCCTTTTTCATCTTTTGTACTCGCCGTAAATTCACTCTCCGAACTCGCCAGAATGTAACTGGCGACCTGCAAAAGTAGTCCTCGCGAGATCTTGATTCCTGTCTTGCGCAGTCGGCAAAATTCACCAAGCAATTGGCTGTAAAGCCATTCGACCCATGGGGCTCTCTTTCTACCCCTTCCCACCGCCGCCTTTAAACGCATCCTCTTCTTTACTCCACACTGCACAGTAACCACTGACCCTTTTCTCTTTTGTAAGTGCCGAGTCCGCTCTTTCCACCAACGACTTGCCTTTTGTAGGTTAGCCTTCTGGTTACCGGTGAATATGGCAGGAAACTCCGCGACAGCCTTGGAAGAAAGGCAATTTTCCCCAGCATCGTGGAGAATTTACATAAACTTGACCACACGGGCTATATCGGTCAGGAATGTCACCTTTTGCCGCGAACGTATTGAAGCTTGGCCAGTCACGGTTATCTCAGTTGTACTATCACTATTACTGCAACCCGACCTGCTATCTTCACCTGAAAAGACAACATCATCTGTAGAACGTGCTGGAGTAAACAGCTTCGTTTGCTTGAGCGCCTTGGGGGTGTTGTTGGGTGGTCTGAATGACGAGCTCCCAATGTTTTTTTAGGACACTTCACGCAGCGTACGTACCCTCCTTGTTTCTCATCGATTGACAGACCACAAAAGGGGTGATTTTTGTTGCCACTTAAGTCGCAAGTATGTGAAACAAAGGATGAATCCTCGCCGCAGCCACTGCACTTGCTCATTGTATTCAGATATGCGGGTTGTTCGTGATAAATTGTACACTGCCTTAACTGCTCGTCTGACATGCAAAACCCACGCTATTTATGCACAACACGATTAGTGTGGCCTATACTAATTTCGCAGCGACATTATTAGTGTGGGTGCAGAATCACCGAAGCCCACACTAATTTCGATTTTCCATGCAAAATTTTGAGTGCGAAATTAGTGTGGCCCACACTAATGACACTCTTTGCTGTAGTATGTTCCAATTAACAAAATTTACGACAATCTGCAAGGAAAACAACATATAAAATCTACAGTTGCCTAGTCATGATCGCACTTCATCCAGCGTAAACACTTCATGATACGCGTTTGGAATCTCAAACATCTTTGGATCAAGCTGTGGGTTCAAAACAAGCTTTTGAAACGTGTAGGCGACACGGATAGTAAACATCATTGGTAGCTCAAACTTGACTGGGAAACCTGGCGGGAGTTTCTACAATAACGAGAAACAAAAAAAACATTTTCTAAGCCACCTGGGAAATGTTAGCACTCGATGGACAGCACTAAAACGTACCATGTGGAAAAATTCCTCGAGGTTGTTGAGGTGCTCACCTGTAGTGGAAATGAACTTGATGACAGGGAGAAAGTCTCGAAGCTGAAGCGGAAAGTTTTCCGTCATGACGACCTTCGCCTCAAAGTCTTTGCGCACACGACGAGTTTCCGGCAAAAGTGTGAGACTCCGAAACGTATTTTTCGTACCAAGTGGTGTTGTCTCAGCTCGATGTGTGCTCAAAGGGGTAGTTGATTCTACCACGCGGTCTTGTTGTTGTTGTTTTTTTCCAAATAGTTTAGTGAGCGTCGGCTTTTTCATAACTTCATCGTGCTTTTCGTTTGAAACTTCTTTCCCTTCTTCATTCGAAGCATTTCTAAGCTTAAAGTAGTCTGCAAAAGCTGTTGTAATAGTGGTTGGGTTTGGCGTATGATCCAATTGACGGAATACCTCACATTTCTGCTCGTCCGTGAGTCTAACGAGACCACCGTTCTTAATCTCTGTATTTTCCAGAGATGAGTTCAATGACTTCAACTCATCCTGGGGACGAAAGTCTGCAGTGGTAGACGCACTAACGAGTTCTTCCTTAACGGGTGGTCGAATGTGCGCAACTTTGTAAGTGATCTTGATGCCGTTAATATCAATCGTAAATCCCTTCTGCGTATTCTGCCACATCAATATGAAACTGCCCTTGTGCTCGACTTGAAATGCTCCAACAATTTCCATATTCTTGACACCGTCAGTACGACACACAAGCTGCTCTTGATCATCGTAAAAATATGTGGCTACAAAGCAGAAATCGCTGCTCTTGGACAAGAATTCCCATTGAACCGTGTCACCTTCGACCACGTCCAAGTGCATTTGAACCTTGCGTCCCTTTTCAAGTCGCAGGATTTGCGACAAATTTTCGCATTTCAAAGAACCACTGGAACTATTTTTTTTGTCGTTTTTCGAGTGCTTGGTGCCTTTTCCATGATTTACAGACGATTGCAGATGTTCCACAAACTGTTTTACTTCCTCAAATGGCGTGTCTTTATCTACCGGAATCTGTTTCAGCTTGCGGTCTGGGTTCACAACAGGCCGAAACTTGGCTTCAATCGAAAAATTCTGCATCTTGTATGTCGTTCCAGCCCACGGACATTTTCTTTGGCGACTGCGCCTTTTCTTTCTTTCTTCATCTTGGTGAACTCGGCTCTGATCTCGCTTTCCTTCTGCTTTAACCTCTTTCTGCTTCACAAACTCCAGCTTGGAAGCATCAAAACTTGACGACGACATGGCTGTCGTCAATAAAACATGCAGTGCCAAGTCCATATTACCCACCGAAGAGTTATGCATAGCTGTTAGCACGTCATAGAATTTCTGACCCTCGTGGTCCATGACCACTGCATGTCCAGCTCTCTCACCACCCTCACGTCCCAAAAACACATTTGATATACGTCCTTTTTTCCATTTGACTCCGTCCAAGCCTTTCAATGTCGAGTCGATCCGTAACTGAGACCCTCGTTTCCAAATCCGAATAGTGTCGGAAGGCAATACACTGGACACAATGGGCACCCACGATTGTGCTTCAATAAAAATTTCTGCTTCAAAGTCAGGTAGTTTTTCTAGCGCTTGCATAAACGTCTCTTGGTTGGATTCTACTGATTGCTTAAGCTGCTTCTCACCTTGTAAATAAACTTGGGCTAGCAGGAACTCGTCATCACACAAAGCCGCGTCATGTGCACAACTCCAGCCATCGGAATTTCTTGACGTTACGTTAGCATTTCGATCTAATAGGAGTTTGACAATGGCGCGTTGATTCGGCTGCACAATGCGGAGAGCCAAGTGCAGAGCAGAATTCCCACGAATGTCTTTGGCTTCCAGTACTTTCTTTAAATGTTCTGCTTTCATCGGATCCTGGGTTTCGATTCCTTCGGGACACACGGAGTTCAGGAGGTTACGCAGGCCATTTACGTCACCTTCCCATACAGCAACGTGCTGAGCAGGAGGTTGAGATGGCGAACAGCTCATTTGAGTCTAGCTTAGGGAAAATATGGAGCACTCGTTCCGGAGCACACAACCATAAAAAAGCCACCGATGCTCGTTGGTAACGATTGTAGGGATCAACTGCAATTGCAGATTGCTCTTCACCGCAACATTCTTGCCTTGCAGTAGCATGTGGTCTATTTCAATCAAGCTTAGCTCTGACCCGTTTACCTGCTGATAAAGCATTCCGTCTTAAAATGGATAACAGGATTACGCCCGATGTTACGACATAGGGAACATTTATCGGTACGCGTATTTGGGATGTGCCTGGAGCAAAGCACTTATTGAGCGGTCTGTGAATACACATAATCCTTCTAGCCCTTGCCGTGATCGTTGGATGTTCGTTCAAACTATTGCAACATTGTGTGCTCGTTCATACTATTGCAACATTGTGTACCTAAACGGTAGTATTGCGATGCCTACTGTGTCAGCTGTCGATTTGTTGCTGTAAAGATTACTGGTATATACATGTATGGGCATTAACGTTAAAGCTCTAAAGCATCTAGCGCTCTACTGGATACTTTTGATGAGTATAATTCCCTTTTTACAGCTTTCGTGGTTGTCCGGGTCTTGATTAGTTGTTGAGGTTTTCACAAGACCTACACCCAGAATAACGTTTCGTTAAGAATTCTCATATGTCGTTCCAAGTGGAAACTGAAGTGCACTCACGAAGGCATATTACAGTCACACCTCCTTAAGTAGTGCACTCACGAACAAAGAAAATTCTAGGGGTCCAGATATGGAAACGTCATCTATGGGGGGGAGATACGGTACTACTTTTGTGACTGTCATATACAGTGATTGAGTATATGCCAAAGGTTATATACTAAAATTCAGTCAATAAATAGTGACCATCACTCTAAAAAATAATACATTCATTATTTGACTTAAAAATTGTATGGCTTTTGTTTCATCATTTATGAGCCGGTGCCCAAACAGGCCCTTGTATGTAAGCGCGTCGAACGGTCTCGAAATCGCGATTAATTACACATACCTCGTCTTTCTCTCTACTTTCTGTACAACATATCTAAACAGTAGCTAAATCGGCCTAGTAGCGGCCGAAAAATCTCAATTTTACTTTTGTTTCACGAATTATGAGCCGCAGCGTATGTGCTGACCCATACATTTAGCAAAGCAATTCAATTTTTACCTCGTAAAGGATCACGACACTTATAAAATGACTGGCTCGTCCATACCAAAATGCAGTGTGTTGATTGGTGCAGACACTTGTGGTTCAGATACAGGATTTGTGCCACTAAGGAGGGTTCTCATTGGGAGGTGTGACTGTACCGGTACAAACAGCATCAAGAACTTTCGCAATCCATTTGAGTTGAGTCTCAGTTTGAGATAGACATGTTTATGCAAACTGGAACTCAATTGAAACGGCACCCAAAAAAATCATTTCGCATGTCATCAATCAATTTCAGTTGAGTTTCGGATGACAGCCGGTCCAAAGTATTGGTAAAACGGTGGAGAAGCTCTTAGCGATGGCGGATCGGTGTACAAGTTCTTCCGAGTCGCTTCCGTCTTGGTGACGAGGGTACATGGAGCTAACTAAAGTTTGACTGTGGAAAGTCTTATGTAGTTATTGACAGAAATGATTTTTTATGCTCTTGCACAGATTTAACGTCCCAGCTGGAAAAACTTGCTCGTAAGTCGCTTTTTTACCAGTTCTTTTGCAGTTTTGACGATAAATTAGACTCGATTCTCTGCAATCGCTCTCAGCTTTACATTTACGTTGGGTTCACCAACACATTTTTCCGCCTCGCGTTCGAGCTGGACCTCGATTTTGTCTTCATCCCGGATCGAAGAGGGCCAGATAGCTTAGTACAGTGTACGTACAGGGGGAGGGACGAAATAAAATTCCAAACGCAGACACGTTCTTAATATATGAGTTTAATCGCTGGAGCTATGTGAGCGGGGCGCACTGCATAATTTCTTTCGGATCAAGCGGGATATACGATCGTTCGAAATGTTCACGAAGATGGCAGCCACAACGACAAAGAGCAAAAACCAGACTGGGGCAGCGGAGGGACCAGTAACTGAGGGATCGTCCAATACTTTATGGCGCAGTTGCACCTCCATCTTCTCTACTTCTTCGGCCTCACCGCTACCTGTATCATTGTTTGTATGCATGATAGCTACCTGCTCTACAATTTCAGCACTTGGCTCATCATTTATAACAGCTGGCTCCTCAGTATGTTGAGTAGTCTTCATCTTATCTATTCCGACCAGTTGATTTCCAAATCAGCTCGCCGTCTGAGATTTGGATCAGCAGAAACTCCATGAAGTTTCCAACCATTTCCCATCAATGCTTCCACCTCCGTTGCATTCTCGTATGGCACCCAGTGAAGCTGCTCACATGACTCGGTATCGTTTACACCTACCTCAAAGGTTACACAACAAAATTTGAGATATGTCAGGAACGAACGCACGGATCCAAAACCATACTTGTCCAGCTCAAACGTGTCAGTCAGGCCCTTCACGGGCTTGCCAACCAGGTGATTAAAACGGTTGATAGCCATTTCGCTTTCGCGCTTTTTCACGCGCGGATTCACCGTAATATGCTCAAAACGCGCTGGCACCTTGGAGTAATTGTGGTAGATGACGGACCCCATTAGACTTGGAGAGTATATATCGTAGCCACTGGTCCATAAGCGAGATGCGCGCATAAACTCCTCGCCATCAAACATCCAGAGCGTGTGCAAGTCCACTGGCACACGACGTTCGGCATGACACTTACTAAAAGACAGACCGGCACCCCAGAGCGCCTGCAAGTGCGGAAATTTGGAATTCTTAATCATACTAGCACCACTAGTGCGAACTAAGCCATTGTGGCCTCGTATGGTGGTGCATAAGTGAGGCAAGGATACGGATAAAGCGCTGTCGCCATTATCCTTGACGAAGTAGTGCATGTGGTGCAAGTACGTACACGGCCATTTCATTATTCACACGCTTCCAGTCGGCCAGCAGATTCTCATCCCATAGATTTGTGAAGATGCTATGACCGTCCAGCTGCAGACAAAATTCTTCCTGCTGGATGAGTTTCTGCTGATGGTAGCGCGCAAGTGTTGGGCCACGCGACTCGGAGGCTGCGTGAACGTCCACGCGAACATGTTCCTTGTACGGACATGGGCCTTTGTCAGGCCACTCAACTTCTGCCATCTTGCAGTACGCGTCAAGACAGCGCTCGTCGCCTGTGCTCACCTGATCCACAACGCCGAAGTATAGTCGATCTGGGTACTTAGCGCGCTTGATACCCGTGAAAATGGTTTTACCGCAACGAAAACCGTCGCGGAAGACTGAAATGCCCACGAAGATGTTAAAACTTTGGGAATTTTCGCTGGAGGCGGGCGAAGGTGCACATTCGATGGGTCCACCGGAATATGCTGTACGCTAGGGTTCAGCTTCACGGTCCGCTTACTGTGAACAATGTTCATTACAAATTACATGCCCTGAGCTTCCATGCGCGCCTGAAGCGTTGCTAGTAGCTGTAGTGTCTGCAGTAGAATTAACCATGACGTAGCCATAGAGAAAGTTCGTAACTAAACGTGGTACATGACCCAAGTTTTAACAATGCGCCAGATTTCCCATAAATTTTGTAGTAATGTGGCAGCGGAGGTGGCGGGCCGGCTGTGCTGCTCCCGCCGCCGTGGTTACCATCTCCATATTGGCGTGGTGGGTGGCAAATTGTACAATTACTAGTACCGTTTATAAAAAGAATGGCAACTAGATCCTGTACGTCACAACATCACCATAAGGATAGCTCTCATATAAAAATATCCCGACGAAATGAGCGACGTAAAATACCATTTTTATGTGGTTTTCGCTATCTCAAATGAATCTCAGCAGTTGAGATACAAGTCCGGAATCTTAAACCTAACCGCAATTGAGATGAGATTGAGTTCGTGATTTGCCCTAAACCACGCCTTACTCAAACTAAAACTGAAACCTCCTCGATTTTTATGTTGCGAAAGTTCTCTATTGAGTCGGAGCCTATGAAACGGGCGCTGCCATCTCTGTATTTAGCAAATTTCTCTTACTTCAGTGCGCTGGCGGTTCGGTGATTGTAATTACACTTTTTACGTCTCCAATCATTTGTGTTTTGTAATTACACTTATTACGACTTCTCCGGACGGTACATTATACCTGTCTTACGGTTCAGGGGGGTCCGAATATCCTGTAGGGGCGAACCATCTTCCGCTACATCCAGTTAAGGGCACAAAAAACATGACAAACACACATAAACAGCGGAAATACACATAAACAGTGAAAACACACAGAAACGAGACAACCACACAGGAGAGCACACAACCTAAGTTTTTGCCTGTGGTTTACATGCCGTGTGCGAAGCACGCGGATGTAAACCCAGGACCCAACATTGCCCATAATGCAAGCGGA
>MIQA02005956.1:0-16995 GCA_001887855.2 Sclerospora graminicola
TGCCAATGTTGTAGTCAACTCGAGACTCGTTAGGAACTTGCTTTGATACTCAAATAAATCACTATATTACCCTTAAGAATAGCTGCAATGAACTTGGTAGATGGATGACGTAGTCCATCGTGAAATTTCCAGTGTCGAGGGAGAGTGATTTCACAAGGTGTTGCCGTATCTGCGGGAAGAAAGGTCGTGAAACAACGATCTGAAGATACGAGAATCTATCAAAAAATGTTCGAAAGAGTAATACCGATGACTCGTATATTCATAAAGAAAGAATGCTTTGTACTTTTACCTCGAACGACTCGTTTTTCAAGATTATCAACGACATTGTAGTCATTGGTGATACCCAGCACGCCCATCTTAATGTTTTTTGCCTAGGGTTATATAGCAAACGGTAAGTGAGAAATGTATCCGAACGATTCTTGGACACTTTTACCTGAAGCCAGTCAAGCAAATTATACAGAAGCATTTGCTAGGCGTTGCTTTTTTCTCGCGCATACTGCTCCAAAGCGTCTAGGTTAACGATTACATGATCTCCAATTTTGCCTTTAGCGACAAGCAGACCACGTAGATAATCGTACATATTCCAATAAGATAATACCTAGCATACCATTGACAGTTTCATCAAGCATTGCATTGGAAATATAACCATAAACCATATTTGAGAATATACTTACTGGATGCTCCACTGTTGCAGCTCGTGTAAGCTGCGCAATGAGTTCCTTGAAGGCCTCAAGCTCGTTCTGGAGGATGAGACCATTTCAGTACACAACCGCAAAGTCACCAAACTTTGTACGCAGGTTACACATCGAACGTGTTACAATGGAGAGTAGGTTGCTGCCCGCAGATCCAAGAAGTAAACCCGACTGATTCTCGCCAAACTGCACTGTGCGTTCAAACAGATGTTCGAGTTACAATTCTGCGTCCATGCCGTACGAGTTTGCTTTCGTAGCTTTAATACTGGAAGCGAAATTGGAAGAAGATTGGAGGCCCTCGCTCTTCAACCGTAGGGGCAGAGCGCTGCGCACTGATTCCACTTCTTCCACTTTTAATGACATTGCGGAGGTAACAATCTAGGGTAAACCAGCTAACCCCTAATTATTGATTTGTTTTTTTCAGAATATGGTCCAACATCGAGGCAGCATGGGCCGACTCCGCGAGCAACGTCAGTTTCAGAGCAGTTCCACTCTATTTGTCAGTCGGTGTTGAACAAGACAAAGTACTTGTAGTGATACCAAGACCCATCGTCTCACAACTTCTATGCCCCGTGATCTCTGGACTTGGTTGTTATAGTACATGCGGTTGAATCATTCATTATCACAAGATACGGAATCCCGGTTAATCCGGACACTCTCACGATTTCCCTTCAGCAAAAAGCGAGGCTTTAACCGGCCTTCTCGAGTGGAAGCTCGGCCTATTTCATCATCAAAACGTCGATCTACTAACCTGGAACACTGCAGTCACGAACGGTGACTGTAGTAGCCGTGGAACTTTCACAAGCGTCTCTAATAATTGCTGCAGAAGTGCGATCTTTTCACTGCTCACAGACTTTTCTCCCGATGTTAGAAGGATTTTGCGAAGTTGTGGCCATCGAGATTCTTCGCTGATGGACGTAACTTCTGCACCCGATGATCCAACACCATGTTCCTCTGCTGCTACAAACCTCGCTTATGACGGTGCATGGCGCAGATGTGGTCGACTTTAAATGTAAGCCAGAGACTTGATATCGACGATTTTGCGATTTTTACTTTCCACTTAAAACTCTTGTACTTCAAGTAGTAATCACGTCATACAAAATGCTCTTGTTTATTAACACCAAAAAAGCAAGCACACATCGCCAACTCGTAGCTCAACGTCATATTCAACACAGCGCGCTGGCCAGGACTCTTCATACCAGCCACCAAGCACTTGCACTTCGGGCGGTTCGTCAAAAACGTTAATACCTTCGTCTGGATTATGATGCAAGAAACCAAAAATCTACAGACTCGGAAGACGACAATCGAGGGCATTAACCAGTGGTAGATCCCGGGTCGTGTCCATTCGATATCGTCTGACTAGGCGTAGGATAGTGTTGCTGTTGTTGGGTGATGACAGTCACCGCTCGGTGTTTGCGTGGTAAGACCCATAAGTCGTCACACTTTACAGAGTATAAATTAAAACTACTGTGTAGTCAAAATATTCCCTACGCGTCCGTTGCTTCTGATTGGTCAGATCTGGGGGGTGCGGTCCATTTATCAAAAGGGTGTGGTCCAGCTATCAGCGCCCTTAAATTATTGTTTTTGTTTTTGAAAAAGAGAAGTGGAATAGTTTTTTAAAGGGAAACCTTGTTCATATAAATACCCCAGTTATCGTCTATCTTTAACTAAGTCCGACCAATCAAAAATCAGCCAATCAAAAATACCTACAATGAAGTTGTTACGTACAACAATTGTACTTTCGATTGGTGTAGGTTGGTGTGGTGGTACCATGTATGTGGTACTTTTGGTATAATAGCGATGTGTGACATAAAAGTGCCAAAATGATGGCCAAAAAACTTTCTCCTGAGACAAATACACTTTTCATTATAGATCCGTGTGTATCAAACGTCTGTATAATACACTGTATTATACAGACGTATTATACAGCATTAAAAATACATACGTATTTAACGTATTTTTTTCTTTTCGTGCTAGATAGACAGGAATCGACTGTAAGGTTTGAAGTGTAAACCCATTCTACACCCCTAGGACACCCTAAACTAGCGTAGAAATAGCTTTTATAGAGTATTAAGCCTAAGTATTACAAGAGGTAAGATGAAATGATAAACACATATATATGTGTTTATCATTTCATCTGTTTGATATCACTCACTACTTTAAACAACACTTTAATTCTACTTAGGAAGGACAAATCACTTCATTCAAACAACATTATATATTTTTGTATGCAGATTTGTACTGATAACCTTTTTCTACTCACAATTTCACCACAACTGAACTGCCTCCGCTAAAATGCATGCCCTTCATCCTCTTTTTGTCGATGGATGGGCTTCCCTCTCTTTTTTTATCCGTTCTAATGGGTTACTACGGCAGTAATAAGCACCACAACATGTCCTATCATAGGACATGTTGTGGACTATCACAAAACCAGATGACCGGTGAATTACCGTTAAATTATGTGTCCAATGGGATCCGTGTGACCCACTTAACCCGACTTTTACGGTAATTTTGTATTAATACTGTATTAATACTGTATTATACACTGTGTCGAACCTCAAACTGTATAGTACGGATCTATACTTTTCATGCTATGTTCACCATGATATACCGAAATGTTATACACTGCAAAATTTAATATCATGATAAAACACATACTAGCATTTTACTGAAATGATGCCGCACACCATTACTGTACAGTCGACGATGCCCGAGGAGAAGCGTTAAGGTTCACGCTCGCAGAGGCGTCGGGAGACGATCTTCGCCGACAAGACTATAGAACAGCGTCTATAGCTCATAGTTACAAATATGAGCGATGCAGTTGACCAGCGCAGCCTTCGGTCACGTATCAATCAGCTCCTGCGTAACCTTCTGATGGACCTTAATCTTCCCCGATCTGGACGTAAATTGGAGCTTGGTGATCGCATTGCCAATGAGTTGGATGTGTGTTCTATTATTTAATATTATTCTGACTTTAGGGGCTCATTTATACGTGTCAATTTTCATGCTTTTAGCTCTTTGCTGATAAAGCTCGAGGAACTTCAGTAGCCTTTTACGCTAAGAAACTAGTATGGGAAGTATTGAGCAACAATTTAAGGAAAGATCAAACTATGCACCTTCGACTCAAGTGGTACAGCGCAACTATAAGCCACCGCATATATCGGCTCGATATGCGCCAATGGTACCTACAGCTCCACCGAATCGCTCTATCCCCGTCGTTTTTTATAGGGACGTAATGCATCGATACGCGCAACATTACCTTATAGATCAGTGAATGGCGGCGTACCGAGTGTTGCGGGAGTGGTACCGCTCACTAGTGGCATGGATCTGTACCACCTGACGAAGGCCACAGCGTTAGATAATGCGAGATGTTTCTGCACGATGCCAAATGTTTCGGGAAAGGTGATCAATTGTGTTGATTGTGGCTTGGCTGTACATGCCAAATGCCATCAATACCGAATAACGGTGAGTAGAGTTAATCGAAAAAAGACTAAAAATGGTGGCTTGAGGACTGACGACGATAAATATTGCTGTATGCGCTTGATATATGGCGACTATTTTGTTCTCGATACACGTACACTAGTCTTCTCAAATACAATATATAGTGAAATACAAAAGTATAAGGTGCCACTGGTGCAAAAAAACGAGGCGCAAATTTGGTGCCGAATCTAGCACTTGCGTAATGAGAGGATACAGGATGGGCTACCTCTACCTATATTAATTTTAATTGGCACATACAGTAAATACACTTTTCATGGTACTTTCTCTCTCTGGCTCCACGATTTGAACTTTTAAAGAATCAATTGAAGATACTTTAGCACTTGCGTAATGAGAGGATACAGGATGGGCTACCTCTACCAGTACTCCTCCCACCGTAATTAGTCTGTGCCAGACTAATTTCGAACCTGAGTTTTTGAGCTTGCTACCTTAAATAGTCTGTGCCAGACTATTAATGAACACAGACTAATTAAGGGATGTTCGGAAATAGTCTGTGCCAGACTAATTTATAAGTTGGTAATTAGTCTGGGTTAAACTAAGTGTCACACACACTCTGTACCATGACGTGGGTACATCGTACCGTAAACCCGTTGTGTCACACAAGGATAAATCGCCACTTACAGAACCGCCATTATATGTATCTATTCGATCAACTGTATCGTTAGACCAGCGAATTCAGGAGCATGTATTTTTTATTAAAACGCCTAGTAATGGCGGCAAACTCCTCTACCGGATACTGTCTCAGTATCTTTATTTCCATATTTGCTGTTAGCTTAGTATTCTTGTCCGTTGATTATTTAGGGAGTGGTGTGCGCACGTCACATTTTGATTGCATAAAGAAGTGCAACGGTTTTGAAAGCTAACAATATCTTCTATGCATTGACCGGCATTGATAGGCTGCCAAGTAATAATAACTTGTGTAACGCCGAGTCAGTTCTTGACCAGGCTATTCATAGCTCTAAAGGCTGCCTAAATATACATGTATATTGGTACGGTTTATTAAAAAAACTTAGATAGCCATACTCTGATAAATTATATTGCTATCGTGTATAGCAGATACGGATGTTGTATTTGGCGTCGCAAAAGCTCATTATGTAATCTAAATCTTGTATATAGTATTTATCTATACTGTAGTCACCTTATGTACTTGAGTGGTTAATTTTTCTTGACCTGTATCAATCTTTCTTACGATATCTCTACTTCAGCAAGAGCGTCTTCAAAACCATTGATACCTGCGGGATCGGTTTGCAGGTAGCCCGCGCCCTCTGTGAAGCTGCTATGCTTTTGACATCATTCTTTATGGTACGGTGTACCTACTTGGTGGTACAGGGGTCAACTGTGGCCAGACTAATTAGGAAGTTTTGAGAACTCTCTAATTTTTCTTCACCTAAATTAGTCTGTGCCAGACTAATTCCGAACACAGACTATTTTCGCACACAGACTAATTACGGTGCGAGGAGTAAGTGATTTTTAATTGGCACACACAGTAAATACACTTTTCATGGTACTTTCTCTCTCTGGCTCCACGATTTGAACTTTTATCAGAATCAATTGAAGGATACTTTAGCACTTGCGTAATGAATGAGAGGATACAGGATGGGCTACCTCTACCTGTAAAGTTAATTGATTTTTAATTGACACACACAGTAAATACACTTTTCATGGTACTTCCTCTCTCTGGCTCCACGATTTGAACTTTTAAAGAATCAATTGAAGATACTTTAGCGCTTGCGTAATGAGAGGATACAGGATGGGCTACCTCTACCAGTAAGTGATTTTTAATTGGCACACACAGTAAATACACTTTTCATGGTACTTTCTCTCTCTGGCTCCACGATTTGAACTTTTATCAGAATCAAGTGAAGGATACTTTAGCACCTGCGTAATGAGAGGATACAGGAAGTAATTGGCACAAGTAAACGTTAATTGTCCTGTAGTTCTGGAGTGATCAACGATCTCTTCATTATCGATTTTGGCCTCGAGTCCCACGACCGTTCTCCATGCAGCTGTACCTGAAATCCCTGGCAATTTTTGCTCTCGCTGCATGCCCCACTTTTGTCCGAGCTCAAGGTTTTCCTTCCCGTCAGGTGGCCTCAGTCGCGATCACTACTGACGACAAAAATAGTAAAATCCAGTCTGTTTTTGTATACTTAAAAGGGCAAGATATCCCTGCACCCGGAGCGAATACGAAAACAGTGGATCTTGCTTCCGGCGATTACATCAACTACGTTGAAATTGGTCGTGGCGAAACTGCCGACACGTACGTGTATCTTCGAACCAACAACAACAACGATATCGGAGCCCGTGGTTTGGCGCCAACGAAAACAATTTCACGAGAACAACCTGAAGGTAAACAAGTGACTGCTTTCATACTTACCCATTCAGACAAAGAAAACTATCCCACTCAACATGCTGTTTGGGAAGACCTTATACTGAACTGAGATACTTTCCAGAGTCTAGGGTGAGATAGACTAAGCTTCGTATCTCTAAGTCGATACAGACGGAATAAAACCGATTTCCACTTCACGTCTTGTGTGTTACTTTATTCGTCATCGTTTTCAATAGTGCTCGTGAAAAGTAGTGGAGTATCTGTAGAGAAAAGACATTACAAACTCCTCATGTAGGTGGTAGAAGCGGAAACTTGTCAAAGTCACCTCTAGGACTTTCTGATCTCTTCAAAGCCTACAATACCTGATGTAGCTACGGCACTCGTAAAGACGACACTTGAGAGTGTTTGCAATTAAAAAGCCTTGGACTTTATCCTAGACTTTCGTGCTTAGCTTAATCCATCCTTGCTCTAATCGTCATCAGGGCATGTCTACAACAAGCGGAAACAAACAGCAAACACACACGAACGAGTTCATCGTATTGGTACGATTAATGATGATATCTGTCCAACTTTTTTTCGTTGTGCTCTTTAATTCTATCCATTTAAGGGTCAGCTCAAACCTCCATCTTCGTTGTCGTCGCCTCTTCCTTCTGGTGTCAGCATCTGCTCGTTTCAAGATTAGAACAGTTTGGAAGTCGTTGTCTCTTGCATCACTAGAGGAAGGCTGCATTACTGGACTATGAGAGTCCAGTTTATTGGCGTCAACGATCTGAAACGTAGCAGCCTTTTCTTGTAATATGAAAGGACGAAGCAGTTTATTCCGAAGCTGTGCTCCAATAAACCAGCGCAAAACTCTGCAATTCTCCCTCCCATCTCAATTCAAATTCTAACCAGCGCTCAACGGCATTGTTTTGCGTTTCGTGAGCTGTAATCCACTCGTACTTGCGTATGAACCTCCGGGGTTTTCATAGTCTTGTACGCACTTTCCTTTGCAGCGTCTCGGATACTTTGCTCCTGCAGTTGTAGCTGGTCTAACATCCGGTTCCGGACAGCGAACAAACCGCTCCAGTCGTACTCTAGAAACAAAATCACGAAATGGCCTTGTTTGCCAAGAACCGACAGCGTGTCAGCACCACAGAAAACCCATCAGCATGTGCTAGATGTACTTCGACTACTATGGAGCGAGTTAGCCCAGGTGCAACCGACAAAAAGATCCGACCTCGCAATAATACAAAGGGTATACTATCAGTAAAAGATCATGGAAAAAGTAGTTTTGTGGTGAATATTACCCAAAAAGAGACACAAAAGAATGACAGAATGCTCTGTTCTGCTTTCCTGCGAGATGCTACACCCTTCTGGGAGGTTCAGTGAGCTGCAGCACCGATAGTTGGCGACAGAAAATCCTCAGTATTCAATACTCTACCTCATCAGCAACAGTGTAAACAGTAGCCACTTACTATAAGTAACGAAAGCACGAGCCCTGCAGCGACCGTCAAGTCATGGCACCATATCAGTTTACTGGCAGAATCAACGAGAGCCATGGTGGAATTTTGAAGCTACTGTGAGTCAACCTATCGATAATAAAGCGCTCGAGGCCAAAATGTGAAAAGATGTTTTGACTATATCCGTATCTCTCAAACGTCTGTATATTTTTTTTATACAGCATTTAAAATACATTGTAGTTTATATTGTGCTTTGCAGCTATTTTGGCAAATAGAACCTATATTTTTGACTTATGGAATTTATACAAGTCTAAAATAAAATTGAGACATGTGCAAAATCGAGCTCGAACACCAGAATAAAGTAGAATTATGCCAAAATAACTCGGTATTGATGATGTCGATGCCGAATTGCACTGTAACCCACGCAATTCGGCTCTCTGGGTCCGAAAAGAGACTTCTCGTTACTTACTTAACTAATTAAATTGGCTGGTTTTGCGCCGGAATTAAAACGGGTCTGAAAATTTTAATGGCTTGGATTATCGCGATGTTTCTTACATTAGTACAAACACCAAATAAATTACATGGAAACAAGTGCAAACAGGATTCGAGCGGCATGACTTCATTATTTAGTTAATGGTAGAGTAGTTACCATCGTTTCAAAGACTCATTTAATAAGAAAAGACAGCATCTCCACTTCATCATAAATGCCTATGAATTTTTCCTCTCCTTTTCCTACTTTTCAGCGAACGGAACCCTCGGAGTATCTATCTGGGGCTTTAGTGTCCTTGAAGGACTTCTATAGGAAGCAGGGCTATTGGAGGTAGTATAATATAGTGATGTAACTTTCTGGTGATTTGGATGCCTGAGTATATAAGTGTGTCGTCTCATTACAACATGAGTGTGTTTTTTTCATACTTATATTTTTCGGAATGAAAAAATTCCGATCGACTGATGGCAATATACCCGTTTATACGTTGACCAGTTCCGCTTTCGCTTCGTGCGCCTTGATATTTTCCATCGTGGTGATGCCAATTGATCAAAGCTTCCTTCGTAAAAAAGCTCGATGTGCAGTGATTACTGCATTTGGGAAAGTGAAAAGACGAGCAAGTGTTTCATCTGCATTGATACCACCCGAACGATCTCAGTAGAAATACTCACCTTCGCCCTCAAACACGTCCAGACCAATCGAACCAATTTTCCTCCGTTTTAGACCATTCACGTAAGCTTTTGTGTCGATTAAGCCGCCACGACTAGTATTACTGATCATTACACTAAAGCATATTTTCTATTTCTGAAACAGTTTATGCGTTTATTCACTACTTCAAGGTATCCAACACTCGAAATCAATGAGTCACGATGCTATATTTATTCACTGTGTTTGTCAATGCTCTGATAAAGTAAGGGAGTGCTCACGTTCATGAAACGTGAAGCAGTAACTAGGTAGAGTCTACTACAATTTCTCAGTAGACCAAAATGCAATAGTATTCACAGTTAAACATCACACACTTTATGCTAACTGGTAGCGTCTGTTCCGCAAGAATGAACTTGTAGATAGCGCGCTTTCTTGACACTTGGACTTAATATTGAGTGACTTTTTCCTGATTCGGAGAGGAAGAAGCCGTCGAATTTTTCTGGCAATCGACATTTCCAGAAACAGTCGGCGCAGCAGGTTTGGTCGCTGTCGAGCTTGCTGTCTATCTTTTGCTAGCATTTGAGTCGACTGCCACATTTCCAGCCGTGCCAGCCGGAGCATCAACACCAACTTTCGTCGCTGTAACATCGGAGCTGACCCCAGCATCAGTACCGATGTTATCCCGAGCGACCCCAGTCAGCCCAGTTCTGGCACCAAAGTCATCTGTACCTGTCACCGCAGCTGCCTTGTGTACATTACCCCATTAACTCCTTGAGCACTCGTGTCGATGCCAACCCTATCTCCAACGGGTACTGCGGCGTCTCCATCTACACCAGCACCAATGCCTTTGATTCCAATATACTTGTTATGGGCTAGAATGCCATTGACACCAGCACCAGCAGTTTTACCAGCAGAAGCAGCAAATCCATCGTTTGCATCTCCGATTGCACCGATAGTGCCACTCAATCCCGCTCCAGCAGCTTTATCGACGTTGAGATCAACTCCACGGCCGACAATACCACTGACATCAACAGGTTTACCGCCAGTGGATATCCCACCAACACCAGCACCATCATATCCATTACGGAGGCCCAAGTTCCCCATTCCAGTACCGACACTCACACCCCGTCCGTATTGTCCAGTACCGACACCAGCTCCGGCTGGAATACCGGCCACGTTAGCTCCATTGAGTCCTGCATCGCTTTGCAGACCCGACCCAAGCAATCCGAAGGTCTGGGCGGCCTCTTTTTCGGTGTGAATGACATTGGAAATTTCGACGATGGCGAGACACATGACGATGCTCTTAGTCGTGAACATGTTTGCAGTTTTGTTGTTTTGCGGTTGAAAGCACAGGAGCTGTTTATTATGAACTCAAATGAGAAAATTCGGAAATGAGCTTTGGACGACTTGAAATGTTTCGGAGCTGCTACTGTCGCTAGATCTCCCACATTATCCAAGCCATTGTGGACGATCGACACAAATATAGGACAGTTGACCAATGAACGAAATCATGATGACCAGCTTTGTCAAGAGGTGAACAGACAGAACAGAGGCGAGAATAAGAATTCGTTTCCACCACTACAGAAACTAGTAAGTACAATACAGTATGTAGATGATAAGACCGCAGACAGCAGATGGCAGATGGAGCGTGGTATACATCTCTGACAACGGAATCAGACGACTATAGGAACCATGGTACTATAATAATGGATGTACTTGAAACAGTTTGATCCATTCGTACACGACCCGTCACGATTAATCCGAAAATATAGCATTTGTCCACATGTGAGACTACTCGTGCGCTGTGACCTTTACCATCAGTCAGCAGCTTGTCAGCCATTACTGGTGCGGGGCTGGAGGAATCGATGTATTTTAATTAATAAGTATTGAGTGGGTCGAATCGGCATTATATTAAAAAAATAGCTCTATTTATAGCTTATCAACTCTGTTTTGGAGGTGTTAAAACTCTGTTTTGAAACTCTAAAATAGAGAGCAAAATTTCTGCAAGCCACAATACGTATTAACGTATATTTTTTTCTTTTAGTGCTAGATAGACAGGAATCGATTGTAAGGATTGAAGCGTCTACCCATTCTACAGCCCTAGGACACCACAAACTAGCGTAGAGCTACCTTTTTTAGAGTATTGAGCCTAAGTATTACATGATATGATAAACACATAATGTTTAATATCACTCTTGTTTACAGCAAAGGTTTTCTCTCCGGACCCAGTGGTGATAAGGAAACTTATTGGATTCCAAAAGAGATTCATATGGAAGCCAACCAGTGAGGAGGGACAGATAAAACACAAGATGTCGCCGACTTTGGTGTATGCCCCAAACATGCGGGTGGTCTGGGGTTGATATCCATCCCACTGGCTATTCACATTCAGCATGTGAAAGAAGCGGGATGTTGGATGATTGAACCTGTGGAGGAGCCGATTTCCAAATCCATGACCGAAGTCTTGGGCGAAATCAGGATACCCATTGGCCCGGACGACCAACTATCGGAGGGGGTACTCCGTCGATCCTGATCAGCATCAGAATTAGATGAATCACCATTTTGGTGACTGATCTGATCCTCCCGATCATCTGGCCGGCCGTCATGCGCGTCAGGATCTATGTTCAACTTCATCTCACCTTGTGTACCCGTTGATTGGGGGTGGTTACACTCACTCAGGTGGACTCGGTGACGAAAACGATGATCTTGATCAGGTCGGAGGGGATGACCTTCTCGAGACGGGGGGTGTCCTCGGGTGGAAATCTTCACCGGAGAACGGGTTGGGGTCGATACTTAATCAGTATCTAGGCACTGATCGGGAAAGTTCGTCCGATCAGGCCAGCCAATGAGAGAGAGATAATAAGAAACCAAGAAAACGCGATCAAACCACGATCTTCCACAGTAATCCACAAACGTTATCTCCACAAAACATTTTCCAATATTAATGACGTGTTCCAAACACGTGTGCGTTGAGGGTGAGGTTCGATCACCTAAACAAACCCGTCGGGGGTCTTCCGGTAAGCCAAAATGCGTCTAAGCGCGTCTTAACCGGGAATTAGTTGAGCAAGAGGGGACTAGTCAACCCTGTGCTCCCAATGACCGCAACACGTGGCGGAGCGACTCTTTGCTTAGGGGGAAAATCAAAACCTGTTATTATATATGCAATGTCCTATACCTAGTGTACCATACACCAACTCATGCCTGATTTATACTTCGAACCTATTCACTTCGTCGCACGGTTGGATAGCACCACCTTGCCCATCCTAGCTACACCTTCAAGCTGATCTGTACCACTTCTGCCCTGATCACGACCAGACTCCTATAACGATCTTCAACCATTCCGATCTTCGATAAACAACTTGGAAACCACTTGAGATCTGCCCTTCTGACACTTGTTCATTTCATATCCAGCCCGACTTAATTGAGAACTTCACCTGCCTTCGCGTCTGGGCGCAGATTTGGGGCTGATCAGCCCCGATCGCGATCAGCACCGCGATCAGCCCAGTGATCAGGTAGTGATCTGGGCGATCGGCCCTCGATCACTTCGCAAACTCTCTTGGCTACCATCACACTGACTTCGCGCGTTCCCTCGGCCATATCGTCGACCTTTTCCCCTTGTCGGGGTAACAAGATCACACTGATTCAACCGATCAAGCCTGATCGGGACTTTCCGCATCTTACCTGGACGAATCCATCGGTGATCATCATTTGTCCGGACTTGGCATTATTCACACAACTTCCATTCCACGTGCTTCATTCCATTTCATGTCTGATCTGCGTATCTCTGGGGACAATTAGTTGGCTAGGCCGATCGGGCCGAAACTTCGTGTCATAATCAACTTCACCAGCTGCACTGTTCATAGATCTAGTTTAGGTGACTGCCTCCGATGCGTCATGTCACCAGTCGCTGCAATTCCAACTCGTTATACATCCACGGGAACTCCACTTAGTAAACGTGATCACGATCGCGATCGTGATCTCCACCGTTCCATCAATGTCTGGGACTGGGCGTAGTAACAGTACTTGGCTGATCTCTTCACATCGCGAATACCCGTTGTCCGCCACCTTTTCGTCGTATATGCGATCGGCCTTTCCCACCCATCAACTGTCTCATGTTGATGGGTGTTCCATCGTCACCAATCAACGGCCATGTGTGGTCCACCTCATTCTCAACATTTTTCTGATCGCTTTACCACAGCCGCCCCTGAGACTAACTGCAGCCGCGCAACGACTGCAGTTCGACTCATTCACTTCCAAATTTCCTCTTTGGCGACTACCATGGCTGACTCGAGCCGATCTTCTCTTCCTTCTTCGCCATCTTCGGCTGCCCTTCCGATCACTGACTCACCTCCCAGTTCAAGTTCGGCTGATCCAGCGACCACCCCGATCACGGCCACGGCACCGATCACGACCAGTCTCATCCGTCCAACGACGACCCTGACTTCGTATCGTCCGCCTTGGAGTCTTCCCGCTCGGCCTTCCTCAGATCGCCCTGTCAGTTACTTGGAACAGCTCGCTCGTCTAGTGGAGGGATCTGGTCCACTCACGTTGGGGTCCATGGAAGCTTGCCGACTACGGTTGGAACTCCGAAGCGCAATTCCCGAGTTGGTCTCCCTATATGATACCAATCGGGCGCTTAATGCCGAGTTATTCGACCGCCGGGTCGTAATCGATACCCTGGAACGTGATTCTGCCGATCTGGCTAGCCAGCTGTCGGCTCTCCGATTAGATCGCGACAAACTTGATCAAGATCTGCAGGACATGACAAGTCGCGTTCAAAGTTTGACCATGAAGCGTGATCAGCTGTCTAAACGCCGGTTCGGGGCTGATCAGCCCCGATCATCATCGGCATAGCGGTCAGCCGAGTGATCGGGGCGATCAGCCCGAAATCACTTCGAAAACTCTCTGGGCCACCCTCACAACGATTTTGCCTGATCACCGAGCGGAAGCGCGAGGTATCAAGGCCGACGGCGGGGAGTGGTATCCTTGTTATGGGCACCCGACTCCGATCGGCACGTTGCGTGATGTCTTGATCTTTGCCGATCACCAAGAACCCTGGCGGAACCAATACCGATCAGGCCCCATGCATCATCCGGCGTTTACGGTTTCTCGTCTGCGCACGAAGTATGGTCCGTGATTGTCGTGATAACCATCTTTCGTTTCGTTCTTTCCATAATCATCAATATATCACGACAACTTCTTGATAACTTTCACATTCCATATCCACACTTCATATCCAGGTCCCAATATTGTCTCCATCTTGTATATCGATCGTTCACATGTACGCAAATGTAGTTCTCATGCATTATATGTATATATATATCCATTGACTCTGAACCAGCTCAACCACCTTGATCTCCACCTGTTCGACCATTACCTTTGGCTGATCTGTCACAATGTGTCAACCCAGGCTATTGAGACTCCTGGTTGCCCTCTTCGTGGGTTTGCATCACTCCAAATCGATTTCGTCTCACCCGATCACGTTCAAATTCTCTTAGTAGAGCTCCACAGTTCAGATCACGTTCATCTACCCACTCGGGATCGTCATAACCCTTCCATCGAACCAAGTAATCACGATGGGTTCGACCAAATCGGGTCCTCTTGCCTGATCGGGTATCCAAAATCTTTTCCACTTCAAATTCGTTCTGGTCCAACGTTCTTTCCCAACTGTCCTCGGGCAAGAGAGCTTCGTCGAAGTCAAACCTTGGCTGATCATCGCATGACAGCCTGGTTTTGGGCCGATCGGGGTATTCCCGAACCAGCTTCAGCTTCGACAAATGGACGATCGGGAAAATTCCGTAATCGGTACCAGCAGTGATCAACCGGGCGGCATGATCACCGATCAGTTCGGATATACGGAACGGTCCATGCCACAAATGTGCTAGCTTCTTGGCGTATCCTTCTTTCACGCGATCCAAGTAAAGCCAGACCCTTGATCCCGGCTCGATATTATGCGAATCGGAATGATCATTGTTCCGATCAGCCCTTTCTTGGATGGCCCTCCGCAATCGTTCGTTGACTTGTTACCGCGCATGTTGGTAGTGACGCTGGAGTCCCCTACGCCATCGACGAGCCTCGCGATCTCGACCTCGGGTACATCCAACAGGAATCACCGACTCGATGGTAGATCGGGGGTCCCAACCATACGCCAAGTAGAACGGAGTATCTCCCCTGATCCGATCGAAAGAGGAGTTCAACGCAAACACCAGCCTCTCTGCATACTCATCCCAGTCTTGTTGAGCGGAATCCGCGACATACATCTTGATAGCTCTGGTTAGCGTCTGTACCATACGTTCGGCCTTACCGTTCGCCTGCGGGCGGTATGCCATGGTCGCGCTCTGTTTCTGGCCAAGCATCTGATTGAATGATCGGAAAACTTCGGCCATGAAACCTGGTTCGCGATCATGCCTGATCACTTCACTGGCTCCAAACCGCCTAAAAACACATTCTTCGTAACTGCAAGCGACTTGTTGGGCTGTTCGGGTAGATCCCGCTTTCGCGATCACCAATCCCGTGAACAGATCAGTCCAGATCAGCAACTCTGTGTTGCCCTTGAACGATTTTGGCAGGGACGGTATGTGATCCATCGCTATCACTTGGAAAGGGTAGGTCGCCTGGATATTTCCAGGTGATCTACCCCGGATGTTTGGCATACCTTTTCCGGTTTCGCAATCCGTACATGTCCCGACAAACTTTTGTATACTTCGATATAAGCCTCTCCAATGAAAATGTTTGCGAATCCTGTGATACGTTCGACCTACGCCCTGGTGGCCACCCTCTAAACTGACGTGATAATGGTGTAAGATATCAGCTTGTAAAGTCTCCGGGATCACGAGCCTTGCTGATCGGTCCAGATCTGCATCGGCCTGATCAGCTTGAACATAGTAAAACAATAGATCATTTTCGTCGATCTCATAGTTGGACGCGATCTTAGCACAATCTTTTGCTTCACCCTGGCTCAACTTCTCCAGATCACCCTTCAGAAACGCCTTCAAATCAACGATCCATTTTTCCTCGTCTTGTGCCTTGAGAATTCTTTCGATCCGCATCTCCTGTACTATTTCTTCTGTTAGGCTTTCTCGAGAGAGTGATCTGTTAGGTGGTGATCTGGTTCGCGATCTCGTCATGATCGAGATCTGGGCTGCTTCCTTTTTCATCTTCCGCACGAATCAGCTCAGGCAGCCTATTGATCTCCACCACTTCCTCCAACAATGCTTGATCAGTAACTATTGATCCGGTCTGATCACGCATGGCCATAGTAGCTAGGTGATCTGCACCCCAATTCCAATCACCTTTCACATGTACAAGATCATGCCTTGGCCATCCACGTAAAGCTTTCATAACGCAATCGTTCAGCAACTTCAAACGCGGTGCTTTGCAATCGATCTCTCCAGTGATCTGCCGAATTACCAGATTTGAATCTCCGCATATGATTACTCTTCCGATCTTTTGCTCTTGCAAGAGATCCAAACCTAGCAGCAGACCACGATATTCGGCCTCATTGACCGTGATACCCGGAGTATAGTCTGAACCGGCCGATATAACAGTCCATTCTGGCAATTTCCACAACAACGCGCAATACGCCCCCACGCCTTTCTTCACACTCGCTGATCCGTCGAAACTTACAACGATCAGATTTTCTTCCGAGCCGACGATCGGTGGGGGTATAGTGATCGATTCTCGTGGTTGCTTCCGAGGAGCGACCTCGATCAGGACTTCATCGACTTCTGATCGGGGCGTGATGCTGGCGGCTAGTGTTCCAAAAATTCCTTCTTCGCCCTTGGTGCATTTGATGATCTCCAAGGTCCACTGAGATAACAGCGCTGCCCATCGCCCCAGTCTCCCGTCTAAACCATTCGCCGACAGTAATCAAGCCAAACTAGATCGCCTGGACAATACCTTAAT
>MIQA02005957.1:0-13880 GCA_001887855.2 Sclerospora graminicola
CAAGCCTGCGCACTCTGCGCAGGCTCCCCTCCAATCTCTGCCGGTTCCGACAGAGTGTTGGAAGTCCATTTCCATGGACTTCATCTTTTGTCTTCCGGCTGATCACAGTCGGAAAACAGGAATTGTGGTCTTTGTAGACCGCTTCAGCAAGATGGTTCATCTTGCTGCAGTGCCAGCGAATGTCACCGCTGCGCAAAAGCGCGGATATTCGTTGACACGGTATTCCGTTTACACGGAATACCGGAAAACATAATCTCGAATCGAGATCCGAGATTCACAGGACGTTTCTGGCAAGAAACGTTCTCCTTATTACGCACGCAGTTGAAGATGTCAACTGCAGACCATCCGGAAACGGATAGGCAAACAAAACGCGTTAACCACGTTCTCGGAGACATGCTGCGTTCATACGCGCATGCCTTCGAGCAGTGGAGTGACTATTTCCCACTCACCGAGTTTGCAATTAAAAAATCGGTGCATGCTTCTACAAAGCATACACCGTTCTACGTGAATGCCATGAGGCATCCACGAACCCCAGCTTTACTTGGCGGTACGCCAAATCTAAGTGGGGGAGGGACCCGCTCAAATTTTGAGCGAGTCGATGCGCAAGTTGCAACCGCAACTTGCGCAGAGACTGCCGAGTCTTCTACTGTTAACACAGTAGAAACTCAAGCAGCTTCAGATATTGAAGCTGCTTACGCGGAATATGTGTCTGCAACAATGGATGCAGACAATGAAAACAAACCATCTACTGCTAATAAAGCAGTAGATGAATTCGTATTACAGCGCCAAGCTGTAATACGCTATGTAAAAGATGCACTTGCTTCCGCTTTTGACAAGCAGAAGCAAAATGCAGATAAGACTGGAAGGAAGAATTTAAATTCCTTTCAAAAAGGTGAATTAGTTTTGTTATCTACAACTAATTTGCCTACACATGCAATCAGTAACTTCCCTACACGGAAGTTGCTCCCTAAGTTCATTGGACCTTTCAAGGTCCAAATCGTTAAGGAGAATGCCTATACTTTAGATTCTCGCGGCCATGCGCCTTCACCCAACGTTTTACGTTGGGAGGCTCAAGCTGTACCGATCGTCTACGTCTTCGGACGGGGCGCATCGCCACGGCGAATGCCGTGCTTCTTCAAGTCTCCCAAGAGAGACTTGTAATCGGGTCCAACCGATTGTGAGAAGTCTGGAGAGTTTCCATCTCCGACTTTAGTCGATCAATCTCGACCAGCAGAAGATCATTCTTCTGGTGCATTACGAGATGCGCGCTCAGAATGTCGCGAATCTCGTCTCGATGACAACGATATGTCTTCATCGAGTGAGGACATGGTCGCCTCAAGCGTTCAATCCTCTCAAGCTTGCGGAGCTGGTAAACCATGCTCCGCAACAAAAACGCCGAGGAATTACCAACCTCGTCGGGACCTTTGTTGTAATTTTCAACAAAGGCATTCCAACTTTGAGTAAGGGCGTCCTTATCGTCCTTATTCTTGCGCGACCCTTTCCGGTTCGTATAATAACAAGCCTGATAGAAAAACGCGATGAAGTACCGACGTCTATCGTCGGGTACTGCGATCAAAATGATGATTGCGAAGGTCTTCGCAAATCATCAAGCGCGTTGATGTCAAATAACGGATATTGACAATCGCGCTTGGTGTGCCCACCGCTTTCGGGCGCAAGCGTCCATGCGGGGGTCCGAAACCTCACTTTGTACGGAACATGGCGTTCCGTACAACATGGCGATTCAGAAGCAGCGAAGCCGCTTCTGCGCGTTGTTTCTTGGCAGGTGGAGCACCACCTGCCACCTCAAAGTCGTCATCGCTACGACCAGGCGAATGACGAGGACCAGGAGGAGCTCTATGCTCCTCATACCACCGTTTACGGAGTTGTCGCTGTCGTAATCGACGGCGTCAGACTCTACTTCGCCATCCCTTAACGGCGAAGCAACTCTAGCGGGAGTAAGCTCGCTAGAATCGTTGACAGGGACGGTGTCGTCCTCGCGTTCTTCTTCGGAGTCAGATGACTCTCCGAAGAGAGAGTTGGGCTTCTCAGCCACCCGCCTTTCGGCAGGTGGAGGCATGGAAGATGTTGCATTCGCGACATCTTCCCGCCCTCTCTTAGACACTGCTTCCGCAGCGTCTACTACGAGAGACAATGGGTCTCTCGGCTTTGCCTTTCTCTTCGACGCTACATTAGTAGCGTCGGCATTCGATGACACCTCTGCACATGTTGCAGAGGTGGGGGCTGCTTTAGCAGTATCGGCAGCGCCCTTAAGAGCGCCGCCGCGTTTGCCGACCATTTGTTCTCTTTTGGTCGTTTGAGGTTAATAACAAAATATCGTTATGACCAACAAGTGCCACCATTCGATTGGCCAATATTACTTTATATTATTGGCCAACCAGCTTGAGTGGGGGGTGATGTAATGGGGTGCCATTACATAAGTGATATTTAAGTAGAAATATCACAGTTCAATTTCAGACTTAATGTCTGAAATGTGAAAATTGGATTATAAACTGTTATAATCCACTTTGAGAACAGATTCTGATATCATTATCAAATCTAAGAAGTAATCTAATGATAAAAATATCATTCAGACCAGCTTTATACTACATGTTTGTATGATTAGTTTAGATTTAATTATAGTTATTAACTCTAAACCACTCATAATATATTCACTCTTAAACTTACCTTCTTCCTGACAAGTAGCCTTAAGTTATATATATTCATATATATATACACTTAAGAGATTGATTAATAAATTAATTAGTCTTTGCTTATAGTTTATCTAAGGTAAACTAAGGAGGACCAAATTTACATTTGGTCCTACTCAATTGCACGCTTCCTCACTGCAATTTTACAGTGTAAGCCGTGTAACAGTTGCCCTGTTACAGCATCCGACACGGCGGTGAAAGACATTGCATGGGTTTTGTCACTGTTTGAGGTCGCCTTCATTGTATGACCTCTATGTGTAAGTACTTAATAGTACTTAAGTAGTAATAGCAATATGAATAGTAATACAGAGTTACCTGTTATTACTATGCACTTTTACAGTTTATTCTGTAGGACAGTAGGAAGTATAACACCGTTACGGTCGGTGCCTGAATGGCCCCGGGGACTCGTAGGTGAGAAGGTGGTAAGTGCACTGCACCTTACTTAATATTGTAGCGCCCTGCGCTCCACCTGTGAGATTGCCAACTGGCACCTCACCTTGCCCGCCCTATTTTTATTGGTTAACATGAATATATCTGCATACACAAATTCCTAATATAAGTTGAAGTTGAAGCTGCCTTCAACTTCGTAACCGCCCTGCGGTAGACGCCCTTCGTCTGGATGCCCTGCATCCTCTAATGCCTCGTTAACCGCCCTGCTGTTGACGCCCTGCGTCTGGATGCCCTGCATCCTCTAATGCATAGTGAAACCGCCCTGCGGTTGACGCCCTGCGTCTTTCATTTCTTTATAACCTTGCAGCAACTTGGTCGCTACCGGAATCCGAATATCTAACACCCCCCCCCTCAACCTGGTGACTAGAAGGGATCACATATCGTAAGGTTTGTGTTCAACAGCTCTGAGTCCAACCCAGAGGACGGTGCCTGGGTCTCTGCCTCTGCCCGTCACTTGAACGCGCCCTGCACGAAAGTCTGTAGTTGCTCTTCCTTTAATTGCTTCAAGTAGATTGTCTTGAAACTGGTCGTCTGCCTTCGCCCTGCGTGGCACGGCGCCTAACATCGTTCGGGAACGCGAGAACTTTACACGCTCTAGTGCCTTGGTCATTATTTCTGCCACTTGATTGTTTGTGGGCACATGTTCCGTCTTAAGTCTTTCATCTTGTATCAATGTCTCCACGTAATGGTAATTGTTCTCAATGTGCTTGACGTGATTATGTTTACCAGGCATCTTCGTAAGGTATATGGCTGCCACGTTGTTGCAATATATATTTCGGTGTTTGTGTCTTAACCTTTAACTACTCGCATAACTTGTGTACACCCTGCAAGTCCCTTACACCTTCATGCATCGCCTAGTATTCAGGTTCCACGGTGCTTAGTGCATTGATTCCTTGTTTACGTGATCCATAGCCAATCCCAGCTCCATCAATCATTTTTTACGTATCCGCTGATGCTTCTTCGATCCTCTTTATCGTTAGCATAGTCTGAATCCGTGTAGACAGTTAGATCAACAGCTTCTATTGGTCCTTGGCGTATCACCATCAGCAAACCAAAGTCCTTGGTTCCTTGTAGGTATCTGAAAACTAGTTTCACTTGTGCATAGTGTTCTGCCGTATGGTTGCTCTAATATTGCCCCAACCTTCTCGCAATGTCCGGCCGTGAGCCCGATACCAAGTACTGCAGTGCTCCAACTGCCTCTCGGTATGGCTGTTCACGAGTATCTTCCTTATTAGTGACGGTGTACGTCGCCGCTTCAGGTGTTGGCGCTGGGTTACACGTTGACAGATGGAACCGCTTTAATATTTCCACAACATATGCTTCTTGACTGAAGAATATGGTCTTGGCATGTCGGTCTATCGTCACCTCGACACCCAATAGATACTTGACTGGTCCAAGCTCTACCAGTTCAAACACTTCCTTGAGTTGTGTCCTTACTTGATCACAATCAGCTTCATTTCCCATGAGCAATAGATCATCCACGTATACAGTGAGCAGCATATCAATCTCCCCCTCTTGGAATCGGGCGTACAGGCCCCAGTCGCACTCGACTCGAACAAAGTGTAGACGTCGTAGTCGATCATGTAGCTTGCAATTCCATACGTTAGGAGCTTGTTTTAATCCATAGAGAGCCTTGACTAACTTGCACACATAGTCTTGTTTGTTGTCTTCAAAGCCACTCGGCTGTTCCATGAGAACTTCTTCCTGTAAGTCTCCATGTAAGAAGGCTGTCTTCACATCATATTGTAGTACCACCCATCTTTGCTGTAGCGCAAAGTATAGTGCCGCTCGAATAGTGTCAAATCTGATCACTGGTGCATATGTCTCGTAATAATTTATGCCGTAGACTTGCTTGAATCCATGCACCACTAGCCGTGCTTTAAACCGTTTCACGTAGCCCTGCTCGTCCTTCTTAAGTGCATATACCCATCGATTCGTGATAACATTGTGGTCCTTGCACTTCGTCCTTCGCGGTACTAATATCCATACATCATGTTTCTTCAATGATGCCATCTCTTCATGCATAGCAGCTAGCCAGTAGTCTGCGTACTGCTCATCAGCAATAGCCTGCTTGTAGGTCTGTGGTACCTTGATCTCATCTGCAAGAAGCTTGTCTTTTGGCTGTGTCACGTAGCCCTCATATGCGCCCTGCGCTAGCTTCTGCTTCCTTGCCTTCTTGGATATCACATGATACACTTGCACATAGTCCTTGTACTTCGAATTAGGCCTCCTTTTTCTTGTAGGTCGTATGTCTTGTACATGCTTCGTTGTGGAGTCCAACTCCCCCTGACCTTCGATGTACACACTTCAACCGGTTCTAGGTTGGTATCCTGTCTTGTTGCCACTGGATTGTCTTCGGCAAACTCAAGACTTCTCATGTCTTTCCGCATTTTTACGAACGGAGGTTCAGATGGCAGCTGTCTAGCTTCATCACCATAGGCATTGTCAAGAAGTATCTCCATGTACTTCGACTGTATTGTATAGTCTTCTTTGAATCGTATGTTGTCTTGCCTTGCTGTTCCAACAGCACCCGTTCTGATATCCATGAACTTGTACCCTTTTGTACTTGATGAGTGTCCCAGCAGGATCCCTGTCCTTGTCCTGGTTCTCAGCTTCTCTTTTTGTTTTCGTCTGCCATCCGGTATGTAGACGAACACCACGCAGCCCCGATGCTGATTGGTCAGAACCGCAGGTCATACCCGAACCCAGAGAACAACCCGGAAAAGAAAAAGAAGAAAAAGAAAACATAACTGGATCTACCCCATTCGACATAGTCGCTTTTCGAAAACAAGAGGAAAGTGGTCACAAGACACAGACGGGCATATCGACCGCCTACGCCAAGTATCAAGCTACACATCAACCAACCGAAGAGGACGAAATGGTCATCAAAGATACAAGCCGGGACATTCGCGTACCGGAGTTGACGGGAGCCGATGATTGCGCGATTTGGAAACTCAAGATAAGGGCGGTTACCATATATGATGGGTTGCACGGCAACCAGATGCAGGGCACCTAGACGCAGGGCGTCAACCGCAGGGCGGTTACACATATGAACGTAATGATGCAGAGCATCTAGACGCAGGGCGTCTATCGCAGGGCGGTTATGAAGTTATTGGGATGCAGAGCACCCAGACGCAGGGCGTCTACCGCAGGGCGGTTATGAAGTTAAAGGCAACTTCAACTTCAACATATATATTTAGATATTTGTATATGCATATTATATTCATGTCTAACTAATATAAAGTAGGGCGTGCAAGGTGAGGTGTCAGTTGACATTCTCACGGGTGGAGCGCAGGGCGCAACACACCTTACCTTGAGTCCCCGGGGCCATTCAGGCACCGACCGTAACGGGGTTAATACTTTCACTGCATACAGAATAAACTGTAGAAGTGCATAGTAATAGCAAGTAACTCTGCTTTACTATTAGTATTACTATTACTACTTAAGTACTATTAAGTACTTTTACATCGGAGTCACTAAAGTGACATGGACACAACGAATGACAAAACCCAACAGGTTATGAGCCCAAAACCCGGTGATGCTGATTGGTCAGAACCGCGGGTCAGACCCAAACCCAGAGAACAAAACCCAACAGGTTATGAGCCCAAAGGGTTTAGGGTTTAGCCACGCAGCCCCATGTCCTTAGATGTGATACATCTGGGCGTTCTTCATACAATAGCTCATGTGGTGTGTGATCTCCAATTGTCTTCGATACTGTGACATTCCATGTATCCACTACATGTAGTAGGCACTCACCCATAGGGTATAGGGAAGTTGTGTAGCTTCTAGAAGAGTCCTAATCGTCGTTACGATGACACCATTCCATCGTTCTGCCACACCATTTTCTTGTGGACTGTATCCGTTTGTGGTCTGTGTCTTGATCCCTCTTTGACAGCAATACTCTTGTAGATCCAAATTAATCAGCTCTGTTCCTTGATCAGCAAACAGTTCTTGTACAACTCTTCTCTTGTGTTTGAACTCTGTGTTCAACCTTGTAACTAGCTTCTTGATGTTGTTTACTGCACTTGACTTCTTGTCTAGTAGGAACGTCCACTTGTAACGTGAGTACTCATCCACAATAAGCAAGAAATATCTGCTTCCACATATTGCACTCTTCTCTTCAATTGTATCCACATCCATGTATAGCCGTTGTAGTGGTCTTTCGGCTTTCTTAGTTTTGGATGGATAATGCATTTGTCTTCGACACTTCACACGGAACACAAGCATAGTGGTTCAACTCCTTATTGATCTTAATGCCCTGCACCAAGTTATCTCTTTCCATCTTACGAAGTAGCTCCATCCCCACATGGTTGTAACGACGATGCCTCGTCTCCATTTTAGCCTCTGCCTTCCTTGCTTTCTTGCTTGCACTCTTAGTTTCTTCAATGGTTGTCGTAACGTCATACGTTCCCATTGGTATACAGGCAGGATGAGGGGAGAACATGCGGTAGATACCCGCCATCTTCATGAATCTTATCTTGAATACCACGGAGTCCCTGCTCCATTCTCTCTTCAAGCAGCATATCTTCTGGCTGCACGAGATTAGCATCCGAAAGCCTTGCTCTTGCATTAGGTCCAGCGATATATAAATTGACTCGTGCCCCTGGCGTATACCATACGTTCTGCAAATACAGCGTTTCAAGTTGTTACTATGTTGCATCATGATCACCACGCTTCCTTTCTCTTTTACGGTGACATGAGAGCCGCTCATTACCAATAGCTGTCTTCCTTCAACCTCTTGAAGTTGCGTAAAGCAATCTCGTACGCCGCATAAATGTGCTTGGATTCCACAGTCTAGCTTCCATTCGATGATGTCCTTTGATGTTTCCTCCGCGTCGGTCGTAACCAGGAGTACAAAGTCTTGTTGTCTTCCATGATTTGGTTGGCTGTTACCTCGTCCTTCTTGTCTTGGACGGCTATTGGCACGTGCTTCATATCTTGAAAGGTTGTTGCCACGACCTTCATATCTTTGACACACATTGCCACGACCACTTCTGTGGTTATTCCCACGGCTTCGGCTTATCGTTCTGCTTCTATAACGTGAGCACCCTCTTTGTCCTTGCGCTTCAACACGTCTACCGTTAGTACAATCACGTTCCCAGTGTCCACGTTCATTGCATACGCGGCAGTATCTACGCCTTATAGCCTCTTCAATGTTTTGATGAGTACTTGTACTTCTCATGGCTTGGTCCATGGCTCACTCTGCGTGCCTCGACATTGTTTACTTGTAGAGCATCCCCGCGCGCTCCATCACGTCGTTGACCAGTATAGTCGTGCATCCTTTCTGCTTGGAATAGTCGATTTCTTACTTGCGCCAGAGTTAATTCTGCGCCAGGATTCAGCGCCTTCATTCTTGAGTACTCGTTACCCAATTATGGATACACACTCGCTGCTCTTGTCAGTAATATCTCGCCAAACTTTTCCTTTGATATTGGGCCATCAGTTTTCTCTAATTCCACGGCAAGCTTCACCATGTCGGTGATGTAATCTTCCATACGTTGGTTGCTTCGTAACTCCGTGCTCATCATCTCTTGTAAAACATCAAGCTTGTTTTGCGGCGACATCCCATCAACTTCGGCTAGTATCGCATTGTACAGCAGATATGCCTGTCCTGTCTCGATAGCGTTGTTCAATCTAAGTGCGAGATTTGCGCTTAGCAAGTCCACGAGAAACAAATGCGCCTTCGTGTTGCATATGTCCCAGCATCGCTCAGCATTATTGTTTCGCATGTCTTCAAATCTTTCGCGGCCTTCCACAAGCGCTAGCATTCCTTGAGGAGTTTGTTCGCACCTGAACTGATAAATCAAACAGTAAACATATAGGAACCACGTCAATAAGTCAATAATAAAGACAATAGGACTTTCTTCGAACCTGACATGGTAAAACAAATACATCAGATATTAGTATGAGCATCAATAAAAGTAAATATGACATCATTCGCACCTGATATGATCGCGCTTCATATACAGTCATATATTCGTTTACTTCATCCCAACTTGTAAATTCTCTTTCGTCCAGCGGGGGTCCAAATGCTGCTGGCTTTTCTCTGTCGTCATTTTTCTGCTCCGTCTTGCGGGTCCGTGGGCGGCTCCGACCACTGCCTCCCCCCTTGTCGTCATCATAGCTGCTTCCACTCGAACGGCTATGGGGCGCTGTGGTTGTCCTCAAAGATGCTGTCCCTGCTGCCAGATGTCATTTTGGGGAGCGTTCTGGGTACATTTTCGTGCCATTTCTCGCGCCAAAAATCTTTTTTGTTTTTATTTTAAATTTTAAATTTGTGGTGGGGTATACTATACACCGTGCCGTTCGTCACTTGGAGGGCTGCGTAGAGTTAGGCGGTTGGAGAACATTCCTTGACCATTCGTTTTTTTGTCCAATTGCAATCGGTAACTGGAACCACTCTCTATAAAATATCCATCCAAAAAATGATGCACCAACACCTGGACAGAAAAATGTGCCGGACACAATTATATGACAGTATAATTCTGAATGGAGAGCTCAATACATGCATCGGCATTGTGTAGCCATATATAATAAACTTAACGTTATCCAATATTCGATAAAATAGCCCCGTTGCTGTAAAAAGTAGTCGTGGTCCAAGCGAGTGATGAGATCCGGCGCAATTTCAAGCCTTGTTTCATTAGCGTTTTCCACAAACGTCCAAATTAGTATCTTGCTATACTTTCGAATTGAGATAAGCAAGCTGTGACCGTTTGGTATTATGTGTTTGAGAAAAGAGCACGTAGGCAACACATTCAACGAAAATGTACCAGCAATTATAAAGTGAATAGGACGATTTATGGAAGCATTTTCATTAATCCCTATCATTAGAATATTCGTGATCTGGTTGTCCACACATCATTTAGATATTCTGTAATGCAAATTATATTCCGCCATTTAGATAGTAGAAGATTCTGGTAGCTGTCCAGCCTAAATTCAAAAATTTAAAATTATTTGCATCGACACGTGGTTGGTTTGAAGATGGATGCAGACGATGCCAAAGCGCATCGGTGTCGATGTGAGAAAAATTCGAAAATGCGAGTGGAGTCCTCGTATCAAGAACGTTTTTGACGTATTAATTTGAGAGACTTGTCTATACTAAAGGGTGAAACAGTTTTATGTGAAGGACTCGGCAGAACAGGGGAAAAAATGTTGAAGAAGTGGGACCAAAGACGACGGCAAATGTAGGAGTGGTATCAGTTACGGCAAAGGTATGAGCCCAAGGAGCTATGGGATCATGGGGATCTTCTAACGAATTACTCCTATATCACGTATCAAACGCCGAAATTTCAACTTTACACCTTCTATCAGAGTGACGCAAGTATCAGTGGGTGAACAATGAGCGCAGGAAACGGGTATTTCACAGGTGTCAAGCGAGTCCAAGCATTTTGGACACGATTGCTTAAAGTCGAAAGACTTAGAGAGCTACAAAGAAGCGATTAATCGACGGCAAGCGCCGCCGATTCATGGGTGTCTCCAGCAGAGGCTCCAGCAACGTCGAAACAACAAGAAAACGGCGCGGATATGGTGGGTTTTGTGTGGAATTGATACGACCACGTTATGGCAATCACGAAATGGCGTAGAATATAACCACAAATCTCGGGAGATATGTGAATGCCCAAGATGACATCGAACTTGCCGTCAAGGTCGAGGACGATGTATTCGTCCTCGAACGACAGTTCGTCTAACTCAAAGCGTGTGCGAATCACACGCTTTGGTATAGTCACGGTTGCACCTGTTGCTAACCGTACTGACAACATGCTTCGTGGAGATTCAATCTCCACGAAATTCAACGACGTTAGAACCTCAGTTCTAACGAAATTGTTTGACGCTCCTGTGTACGACCGAGATTTGTCGTTATATTCTACGCCATTTCGTGATTGCCATAACGTGGTCGTATCAATTCGACACAAACCCACCATATCCGCGCCGTTTTGTGGTGAAGTGACCCAGAAATTAACGGATGCCCCCACCTGATTGGTGGAAATGTCGCCCTTAGCTGGATGCCCGGACCGGCCGACAAGGGACGCCGCTGGATGTATCTGCCAGCGGCTGGACGGCGCCAGGCCTGGAATCAGGCCGGACGAATGCGACTGAAGACGTGGATAGTTGGGCTAGCGGGCTAAGCGGACGCGACGACCGCGGATGGCGGACGGCCGAGGGGCGGATTGGTTGGAAGGTATGAGCGAAAGGGGCCTGAAGGAGGGTGAGTGTTCTAGTGGATGAAGGAGGCACCCGGATCGGACGTGGAGCTGCCAAGGAAGTGCTAACGCCAGCGGCCAGTGAGTTCAGATGGATGGCCATCCGGCCGATCCGGCTGGGTTCGATGTACTGGCCGGGCTGGTACCAGCTAGGTTCGGTGTACCGGCCGGGCTGGTACCATTTGGGTTGGGTGTACCGGCCGGGTTGGTACCATCTGGGGTTGGTGTACCGGCCGGGCTGGTACACAAAATCGGAGTTAACCGGGCTACTTCGGGTAAGACACATGACTGTCCAGCCGGGCTATTTGGGGTAGGTTACACAAAAGGGAGTATTGGATATAGGGATAAATCAGTATACGTTTCGCTTTCTTAGACACAAGTCGCTTTTATTGGTTCACAGCGGAGGGCTAACAAGGTCCCCTTTTGCTGCTATTGGTTTGCCCGGGGAAGGTTAAGGTAACCCACCGGAAGTCCCCTGACCGGGAGTCGCGGCGTTTCGTATACTCACCTCAAGTCGCCCGTGTTTTGAACACGGTATATTAAGTATTTGGAAGTGGTAACATTTTGGCCTTCTGTGGAAGATTGTGGAGTTATATTTGGATTCCCCTTTACGTACACGTTTGGATTTACCCTTCATTATTATTGGTTTGGCTGGCTGATCGATTATTCTCGGTCCAGCCGTCGCAGTATACAAACTTCAAGTATATTGCCAGTCGAGCTCCCCGGTGAAGATTTCCGCCCAGGAGCTACCCCTAGTCCTAACCCTCGTCTCCTGATTCGACGGACTTTACACTTTTCGCCCTAGGGTCTACCAGGAGAGCGCAACCGCCAGTACTGACGGGTACACAAGGTGAGCTTTTAACATGGATCATCCAAGTCGTCACGACCAAGGTGATAGAAGTGACCGATCCAGCCGGCCGGATGCCGGATCGGATCATGACTCGGATGGACGGAGTACCCCCTCCGACAGTCAGTCATCTGGGCCCCCCGTGGGGGTTCGCATCTCAGGATGAATTTCTGAGAGCGACTACACCACAATGGTGCGCGTGTCCGGACCTCTTGGTGACTCTGGATATCACCGCGAGTCCCTAGTGGGCGAAAGACCTAAACCTGTCAAATTCGTTGAAGATGTTGTGTCGGGTGCATTGGGGGAAGGCATATCGCCCCAATGCTGCTGAAGATTGGAAGGATGCGATGGGTCGCCTCGGATTGGGGGAGTTCGAGGTCGACATTTTAGAAGAAGTTACTCCCTTAGAGGCTCCTCCGGGGGGTGATTACGGTACTGTGCCGGATTACGGTACTACTCACTGTAGTGCCGTTTGCTATACCCCGGCTGGAGCCGGATCGGATTATGGTGCAAGTGGCCATAGTCCGAGGAAGGATCATGGTCTCGACCATGATCCTAACAAACAAATGCATATTATGGATATAATAGAAGAAAAACTTAAGAAAGAAGAATCGGAAGTCGGATACGACCGTAGTGGGAAGCCGGCCGGATCGGGGACCAAGTCCGATCCGGCCCACCTACCACTAACGAGACCGGATTGGCAGGAATTGGATTATCCGACCCGCAAAGATAGGCCGCGTTTCGAAGAAGAAGAAAAAAGCAGGACGGCCTATCAACGGATACAGACTTGGAGCGTGCTCTCCATCTTCACGAGTTGGGGCAGTTCTTGCGGACGGATAAGGTGCTGAACATAACACGGCCGAAGATCATAGGCGGATTGAAAGGTCCCGTCTCTCCCCCAATTCTCTCAGACGGCCTCGTGTCCCTAATTAGAGGACTATTCGATCAACTTAAACAAGCCGGCATTATCACCGGCGTGTTTGATTCGAACGAGTTGTTTGATCTGAAGATGGACAAGTTGAAGGAGGCGTCCGGCGCACTGCACGACCGCTTGGTACCGCTAGTGGGCTGTTCGCCGCCGTCGAAGAAGATGACTGGAGTGGCGCCGTCCACGCCGCCGGCAACAAGCAAACCGGCCGGGATACACTCAGGCTCTTCGCAGTACGAGTCTGCCCCTTCGGAAGCGGACTCGTCTAATTTATCGGTGGGTATCACCCGCATGACGCTTGGCCCAAGGGGAGCAGCGCGTGTGGCGACGGCCATGAGGCTTGGAGGACGTGAGGATCCGGGTACGCCCGAGCGGAAGAACGCCAGCCAGTACAGCGTACAGGCCTGGCGGACGGCGACGGGATCCAGAACCGAAGGAGGAAGACAAAGACGCGGATGGGCAGATCAAGAAGGAATGTCAATATGGCAGCCCGGCCGCCCCTCAAGCCGCCCCTCAAGTCGCCCCTCAAGTCGCCCCCCAAGTCGACCCTCAGGTGCCGGATCACCTGCAAAACATGTTCTCGGCAATGATGGAGCGATACTTGAAAGAGCAACGTCGGCTGAGCGCCAGCCGCGGCAGTCCGAAGTCACCTGACCAGCCAGCTCGTCGTGGAACGCAGGCTCCCGGACCAGTCCAGTACTATGCGAGGGAGCCGAGTGACGAAGACATGGAGTCGGTGCAGTCCA
>MIQA02005958.1:0-19658 GCA_001887855.2 Sclerospora graminicola
TAACGTAAAACATCAGTTTTCCGCAGTACATCAGTTTTCCGCAGAAAACATCAGCTGGCCAATTATATGTCTGTTTTTTTGCTACGCGTCCCACGATTGGCTGATTAATCGAAAGCAGCAGTATTTCGCAGTAAAATTTCGGCGAAAAACTACTATTTTTGATATTTTTGGTCGACTTGTGTCAGCTTTTAGGTTTATCAGCGACATTTCTATGAAGATTTTCCGTGAAAAACTGTGGTTCGATATTTTTGGTGGGTTTTTGGTCGACTTTTGTCAGCTTGTATATTTTTCTTTTTCGGCGAAAAACTACTATTTTTGATATTTTTGGTCGACTTGTGTCAGCTTTTAGGTTTATCAGCGACATTTCTATGAAGATTTTCCGTGAAAAACTGTGGTTCGATATTTTTGGTGGGTTTTTGGTCGACTTTTGTCAGCTTGTATATTTTTCCAGAGACATTCTAAGATAACCCGTTTACACCACCACCGAGTCCATGATTAGAGAATCGTTAGGCTTCATTTGCGGATTCCACCTGTCTGCTGATTGAACAAAATTATCCTAATTTAGCTAAGGTACCCAATTTCCTGCGAAAATCTGATGTTTAACTTTATCATCATTTTTTTTATTTTAGCATTTTTAATAGAAGTTAAAATATTTTTAAAAACTTAAACATTGTAATTCAATAGCGGCTGTCACTCATAAACGGGGCCTTCTATTTCGTAAGAAGTAAATACTTTAGGAATAATCCTAGTGATCCGAAATTAGGATCGAGTCATTCTGAACTAGACGGTAACGTGTCCTCTCGTATCAAGACACGCGGCGATAATCCAAATTAGCCTATGGTCAGACAGTGCTTTTACTCGTCGATTACTTGGTACACCGACGTCACGCACAAACATGTTAGTGTGTTACACATAATTTTGGGTGACTTTTTACGAGTACTTGTCAAAGGCGACCACATCACATTGACAGGGTTTTGTAGTACCGTAGAAACCGCCTTTGACATGCATTTTACGGTATTCAAATATGGACATCATAATGTAATGAAGATTGCAGTACTAGAGATGCTTGAAATGGATTAGATCATTATGAGAACAGAATATGATAATCTTCTTGGCCGTGTTCGACGAAGCCATAATTTGCATTATGGGGTAATCAGATAAACCTTCCATTATCGAGTACCGCAATCCAGAAGAGTACCAATCGAGTGGACCACTATGCAAATTGATTGTTCTAAATAGGGCATATTTTGTAGTTGAAGAAGACATCCACTGCCAAGTTCCCTAGTTATATTGACTGATTGCTGTTTTATTTGCTATCCCATTCAGCCTTGTCAGGTTCGAACGACGAAAGAGCGATAGCAGATTTGCTGTCCCATTCAGCCTTGTCAGGTTCGAACGACGAAAGAGCGATAGCAGAGTTCCTAGACAAACTCATCCATGGCTTAAGGTTGTATTTACTGACTAGCAATGATCCCGAAAACGTTCGCAACATCAGTTATCTGCCAACCATGAAGATCTCTAAGTCACGAAGGACTGTTTGGTAGACTGAACATGTAGCTCACACTAAAGCAAAAAAATGATTTATCGATTTTCTTTTTTTCCAACTACCAGTTTATTTACTCACCACCGTCGTCCACTTTTTGCACACTGAGTAAACGACTGACAAAATAATTTGTAACAAAAAACATGTAAAAAGGACGGGCAAATAACAGTACCAAATTTACCGAGTCAGTCACAAGCGACAGGTCAGGAATAGAGTGCTAAAGAAAGTTCAGTAAGGGTGAATAAACGAGAAGATGGAGGACTCGAGGGTGGGAGGGGTCCACGTGAAGGAAAACCCCCGTTGAAGATAATAACAGCAATGAGGGGAAAGAAGGCAAGTCAAGAGTGTCGGGACGGCGGGAGAGTGACAAGATCATACCCGACTCTCAATCTGCCTCGAATCTTCAAAATTTGTTACTTTCGCATAAGATGTAGACACACCGCAAAGGAATGATGACATATCACATAAAGACAGCGTAGAACAAAACGAGGAAAAAGTAGAGCAAAATGATGACGGGATAGAGCTCCGAACAGCAAGGGGAAGCTAAAGCAATAACAGAGGCAGTCCCAGCAGAATCAGCAAGAGAAGGTTTCGAGAAACAAAATCAACTAAAGATGCCAAAGTCATCCACTGAAAAGTTAGCTGAATTTCTAACTGAAGCATTAGCAGAAGTAGCACAACCATCGCCGCGCTTGCAATCCTGGATGGATTTAATGCAAAACTTATTCGAGATTTGTGAACCTACACGAAAGAAGAAAGAGCATCTCTCTGAATCAGCACTTCCACTTTTGTCTCGGAAGGAACAAGAAAGACTTATTGATGTTTTTGAGTTGATTGTGGAAAACAGTCAGATAAAATGGAGGACTAAAGTTATAGGAGCAATCAATGAATGGAAACTATGGCGGCATGGAATACAGAGCACCGCCACAAGTGAATCCAAATTTCGGTGGTAAGCCTCCTGCCGGAGACTATAGGTCACCACCTCAACCCGTTTTCAAGACACCTACAGCTAAAGATTGCAAGCTGTTAATTAAAGTGTTTGACGGGAAAGAAGTCTACAAAGAACTTGGAGCAGGGTTCCGTGAATGGGGAATCCGCTGTATAAGGCAAAATATCGATCGCTGAATCGGTCTGTGGTTACATGTGGAGCGAAGAGATAAAAGTTGATATCCTAGGCCACTATTTGAGTGAAACGGCCGAGCGGTATTATAACCGGCAAGTTGACTCATGATGGAACGAAATGCAAACATTAGCTCACATAATGAATAAGATGCTAAATGATTTTAATAAAACGATTACCCCAGCACAGTCGATGAAATTATTTACAACAAGAAGGCATCCCAAACGTACTTCTAACGAACACTATCTTTTTTTGGCTGCCGTTCCAGAAGATGTGGGTGGAAGTGAAAGTGAACCATTGGTTTCAGAAAATGTGGTTCACTACGCATCAAGTGAATTGAAAAACATTCTGATGTCAAACTACAACCACACTAGAAACGATTATCTTCGTCAAGCAGAGGAACTCTGCCAACTTGCAGCAGCAGTTGAAAGTGATGCAAGAGGGCATCACAAGCTCGGAGGCAACTCAATTAACTACGTCAAAAGCAAACCGAAAGGAGTAGTTTGTCATGGCTGTGGCGAACGGAGACGTATACTACCAAAATGCCTGAAAAAACACAAAAAGGCCAACAAGAAAGTAAATCATGACAAGAAGGTTTATATTCTGCAGAGCGTGTTCATGTTTATGATACGGGATTTTTAAGTCGTCGTATCTTCTCGTAACATCTCGCGTGAAAAATGGAAATTGACACAATGCTTGGATTGACTGTATGAGATCGTCCACGTGTTATCGCTGCCATCGCGATACTTTCTTAGATACTTCGTGTAGATTGAAGCAATTCTTTTATTTTGCGTTTCTCTGTCTAGTGTCATTTCCAGGCAGCCCTCCACATGGACTCATACGGTTAGCAATAGTCGAAGTTGATCTTCATTGGCCATTATTTCCTTAAAAAAGGCGGCAGATATCTCGCTGTAATATTATCTTCTGCAATGCATTTTGCTACTTGCCTCAAACCCTTTGTTTCTTTGCCCAATACTTTATTCATTCGAACCGTACTCTCTTTTTGCATAAGCTACGTAGCGCCTCTATTTCCTTTGCGGTAAAATTGCTGGTTGAATAGGAAATCTTCCCCCGTGTCTCTTCTTCTGTCGCCTGAAGCAAAGCTGGTTTGCTGCCTCTCTCTCACCTTCATTATCCAATTATTAAGCTTTATTAAGCTTCTGAGGACGTGGTAAATTTGTTCGCATTCTCCAATCTCCGATCCATTTTGCGTACAGCGTCTGATTTGAACATCTGACCACTTCGTCCACTCTCCAGTCAGATACCTATATGAATCAGGCGTTACAAGAGATGGGAATCCGACGTGTAGATACGCCGGCAAGTGGCAATTGCCAAATCTATGCGACTTGTCAGGCGCTAGCTTCACAATCCTTTTCTAACGGCATTGACGAGAAACTCGAGGAATTATCCCCATTACTTTAACATGTATGTCAAACCAGAGCATTACTTGATTTTGAAGTCAAATTCCCAGGAATAAGGAAACAAACTCTTTTGCGCTTAGAAAGAGGTTACGAGAAGATTTCTGCAGTTGAATCAAAACGATAATTTAAGCAGTATTTACAAGACTTTGCGACTAGTTGATCTGCTTTGACGGATGTGGTAACTCCAGCAGCCTGGGGCAGCAATGATACACTTGCGGGCATCGGAGCAATCGGAGGAGACCATTGAGAGGTACAAGTGAACACCGTAAAGCGGAGGCCGCCTGAAATCGGGGTAGGAGTGAAAGCGGCAATGATGAACACGTTTGGCGTCACGGATTTCGAGTTTCTCGAACAATTTGGACGGTTATGATGGGGTTTATGTAGCATTGTAATTACCTGTCTGTGGCAACTTCGCAATAAAGCCATTTACGACGGACTAAAGCAGTCGGAGGAAGAACATCTACGTTTTATATGGACCCAGGGACGAGCGCAATTAGAAGCAGTGACGAAAATGAACGTCGTCACTCAAACACACGCGAAGGTGATATGCGTCTGCAGCTATGTATCTAGTGCACCTGTAATATTCATCCAGCACCGCCTGAAAAAGCGAGAAGATCAAGCAAAGAAGCCGACAATCAATTCGACGTTAATTCTGAGCCGCGATTAGTCTCAAGGATTAAGTCATGCATAGTACTTCCTCTTTCCAGAAATATAAGGCCGCGCCTACAGTTAAGCGTGTCCAGGAATATAATGCCGAATTGGTTTTAAGTACGATTATATATAAATTCAAAGATACTCCGCTAAGGTCCGATTTTTGGTTCAATTAAAAAGGCAAATAAGTGCGATGGCTTGCGCGAGCGGCGCGATGAATTCCGCATCAACGCGGATTTTTCGGTCACTACGACCACGACGATCGCTCGCGCAATTGTTAATTGTACCTACCTCTAGCTTGGCACGGGCTCATGCCCATAAACGGCGTATCTAGCGCTGAGAAAGTCAAATATTAGAGTAAGATCCTTGGTCACACCCTTAGACAGCAGAAATATTACGCATTTTTAGAGCATATAAGCGAGTACCTTTTTGCTCTAGGCCGCTGCCAAGTTTTTGCGGTGCTTGCTGTGTCTCGGATCCGTCTGTGTCGTTTTGAGAGCTCGGACCCCATGGAGTGTCCGACTTTAAATGCCATATCTCGAATACCGCTGAGCCGTTTTTAATAAACTCCTCCAATCAGCATGGACTAACAATTCAAAACGTCCAATCAACTAGCCTCAGATAACCCCTCCCTGCTTAAAAATGAATTTTAGAAAAAACGGCCTTATATTTCTATACAGAGGAAGTACGAAGTAGCTAATAGTTAAAGGCTAATTGGGCTACATTTTACTACTACTCAGAACTAAGCTAAGGACTAACTTTAAATGGACTACCTGTTATTATTATTACTACTCAGAACTAATCCGAGGTCTGCTTGCAGTACAGATTGTGAAAGTTATTTCCAGTTGTCGCTAAGGCCCTTGTTCAAGTGCCGGTATGACGTTCTGTACCGAAAAAAAGACGCACGTGATTGGGTTAAAAAAGGATTGGAGTTTGCACGTCTCTTGGACATTGCTGAGATCGCAGATTCCGGAACACCTCCACGAGGTGTCCTGAAAAGAGCACATTTGTACCGAAATGGATGATGAAGAGGCAGCAATAGTAGCTGTAGTGGCGTGTGCGTGTGCTAGTGCGTCCCTGGTGTAGGTCGACCGACGAAGCCTTCGGCACGATCCAGAGGGTAAATCCACCTTGTCCGCTTCATCATTCGAGGAGGCGATGCGTGCTCCGGTTACAGGATGGTTCAGAAAAAAACTTCGCTGCGAGGAAGCGTTTTTTTGTGGATTTGCAAGCTTATCGAAAATGCATGTCTCGTCAAGCCAGCGAAAAACAGTCAGAACTCGCTAATGAAACGTCTCGCGGTCACAATGCTTTATATAGCCCATGGTGGAACCGAGGATGATGCTGCCTCAACGATCGGTGTGTCGCGACCTCGTGCTGTGGTCAATATTGGCGAAGTTCTTAATTTGATTTGCCTACTCTCTAAACAATTCATGAAAATGCCAAGTGGCGACGAGGTCGACAGCGCCGAGGCGGAATTCTATTCTGTGGCTGGCTTTCCTGGTGTCGTCGGCGCCATCGATGACACACTGATCAAAATCCCCATGCCAAAGGATCCTGAAGGTTGGGTATGCCGCAAAGGCTACGCTGCAGTGAATGTTTAAGCTGTCGTCGATGCAAAAGGCGCATTTCGCTCGCCGACTATCTGTGCCGGTTCAGCTAATGATCAGTCAGTATGGAATGGATCCGGTCTACGAAAAAGGTAAGTATTGCAGTCACAAATGTTTTTCTTAGCTAACCAATTTTCTTACCCCCCCGGGAAAACATCTCATTGGAGATGCAGGTTACAAAATACGGCGGCACCTCCTCACGCCATATCGGGAAGCCCATGCACTCTCAAATCCTCAGAAGAAAAAGTACAACAGAGCACACTCCCGCACACGCATGACCGTGGAGCGCGCTTTCGGCCGCTTGAAAAACCGCTTTCGTGTTCTGCTTTCAACGGTCGAAGTTAAGTCTATCGAGCGCAAGTGTAAATTGATCCAAGCGTGCGCAATCCTCCACAATGTTCTCCTCTTTGCGAATGATCTATGCCACATTGAAGGCGTCGACCCTCTCCTTGGAGACGTCGGACACACCTACGACAAATTTACGACAAACCCAGAGCAGCCCATTTCGCACCTCCAAAGAAAAGCCAAACGGGATGATATTGCGGCCCTTTTAGCTGGTCACTACGTAGAGTAGCTAAGTGCTGCATTGATCGCAGATAGACTCCGTTTAAGCTCTTGTAATGCCCAACCTGTTTTGTTCTCTGTGAAGGCAGCAACGTGAGCATCCTAGTCTGTACTTATGCGATGTAGACGCTCCTCGGTAACAGCCTGGACCCACACGCGGTAGTCTTGATTGTAGAGCAAATCGAGCAAATATTGCGTCTCGGACTTTTCAACGATCCGGTAGAGAGTCAGTAACGCTTCCCACGTTTTAACAACAGCTCCTTGTTCATTATGACAAACTGGCCCCTCATCGATGAAGGCATTTAGCTAGATCAATTCTTCTTGAAAACTTCCAACACGCTCGGATTCTAACACTTCGATTTAACGGGGCTTTACTGCAATAACCAAAAGAACAAAAAGTCAATTAAGTTAAGATACCCACCGCTGTTTTTTCAGTAAAATGGCTGCTGGCAGATTGGACACTTGTTCTTTCCCGATTGATTAAATCACTTGTACAGACACGAGTTATGGTACTTGTTACTGCACGTCTTACAGGCGAGCGACGGTAAACTCATAGTCTTGGGGTTCAAGATCGAGTAACAGATTGGACAGGGCTCGACACCTTCAAATTCCTTGTCCATATTGTGTTTCCACAGCAAGACGGCGTCCAACAATGAGCCATCGCGGGATGATGCTACGCGGACAATTTGAAGCACCCAGCGCCGCCAGCGATCTTCGGAAATACCAATCCGTTTCGTGCACTCCACTTCCACGCAGCGCAACGGGTAAGATGACGGGACGCGCACGAACATTTCTAAGCCACATTCGTCTTTGATATACGTTGTCGTAATCTCCCGAGACACGCGACTATCTTTTCCGGTCATTTGTCCATCGTCCTTCGATGCACCACACGCCAATGTATTTTCACTCGCCTTTTGAATTACCTGCAGTTCCGCCGCGAGCACCGAAGGAGTAATGTAGTCTTCAAAATATTTGGCCGTCCAGCTACGCGTCGCCCTCGATCACTCGTCATTCCAGCACGCCCGTACCATTGCTGTGAGGTGAACAACCGTACGGAAAAAGTTGCGACTGGCGAGCTGGAAGACGCGCCTTGGGGGAAGACTCCACATTTCATCCGCCGCGCTCTTGTCCAAGTCTTTCACGTCAAATACTGCCGCGTCTTGCAGTTCTTCACCTGCTGTCTTTGGTATAGATTGTGATTCTTGGAACAAGAAAGCAGAACAGAAACTAAGGAAATTTTCGAGCAACCCGTGGTGCTTAACATACGAGCTGAGCGACGACGCAATGAGCACGGACGAGGCACCGTTGCTGTCACTACGGCTCTCTCCATCGTCACTCCAAGGGAATAGTTGTAAAAACAAATCCCAAAGCAGCAGTTTCCCGAGAACATCCTCTGACAAATAATCTTGCTTGCCACGACCGATACGTCGACTAGTCGTCTTGATGTTGTCACCAAACACAACACGCAACGCTGAGCGCAAGCCTTTTGGGATATAAATTTTGACCAGCGCAGACTCGATCGCTGCCTCATCCTCAGCATTCACATCAATTGCACTGGTATCGTAATTGTGCAAGTGAAACGCACCGCTGGACGTTGCGATAATATACAGAAAAATGCGCCGGGATGGATTGAGTGGATAGCGCTTTTCGTTGAAAAGTGACGCAAATGTATTAATGCCACCAAAAGATTCGAGAGCATGCTGATTCACGCGACCGGTATCATTGATACTTGCAAGGTTGCACGCAGGGCCCAAAGAGCACGCGCAAGCAGATTCTCAACGCTAAGCCAAAGGCTGACGAGCTGAAAGCGTAGCGATGAAGATGCTCGCGACACATACGTTGTTACGATCGTTGCCTTCAGCTGGGCACTTTCAGCAAGTCCACAAAGCACCGTGGACAGAAGGGCTTCTCGATATGACGTTGTAAGTACCTGAAGCACGTCAGGGTTCGAGCGATAAACGGCACTGACGAGATTCATCAAAGCTAGTCGTGCGATGACGAGCTCCTTCGAACGAGCAAGCACCATCTCTTCCATGGCAACGTCCCGGACGCCAAGAACAGAGTTATGCCTTTAGATTTTAAGGGCAGCAATTTTCGCAGTCTCAGACTTGCCCGCAATTGCATGCGTCACAACCAAACGGACCAGACTCTTCCACGTATTACAGAAATCGGAACTTGCATCGTCCAGGTATACCGAGAGATGACTGATGTACTCAGCTATGGCGACCCACTCATTGATTTCCACAACGGTAGACGAGCTGGACGCCAGCACCTCCACTAGTCGCTGCATAATGGTTTTTGAGTCGACAAAAGGATAATTTTTTGCTCGGTATGACCAAGTGCTTTTCCTTGTTCAGTGACAGCCCGCGATACTAATCGCAAATACTCAAAGAAACCTGTCATGGGCTCCTTGACAATCTCCCGATCACATTCTTTCAATGTTGCAATGGCTTCGTCTCTGACTTTCGTATCCTCCTGCGCTGCGTGAGAAACGATGAACGACCTGAACTATAATATCCATGCCTGATCTGCGCAAAAAGTTGCGGATAGACAGCACTCACCATAAATTTACAAAAGCTGGCGCTAGAGTGCCACACGTCCGGAAAGTTTTGCAAAAAAGTAAGGGCAGCGTTCCACATGACATCGTGATTAGCTGGGCTTTTATCACGAAGTGTCCCGAGAACCACCTTACCATACGCTTTCATTCGTGGGGCAATAATCGTCTTTGCCTTAGTGCTAAGCGTCACAAACGCCACATACATCGCTCTTCTTACAATACCACGAGAAAATATTGGATGCTTGGACGACGCAATTTCAAGACGTGTAAACTTATCGGACAATACTACCGAGGCAACAGAGCAGCTCGTATTTTCATCACTCAATACATCCAGCATCTGTTGTTCAGCAAAATATTTGACCATTGCATCAATACTAGTATCGCAGAAGCAATGCATCGTTCATATCTTTCTTCCTTTTCATCGGATTGCAAGGGGGTTCCTTCAAACGTGTCTGGCGTTTTCCCGAAAAAGCTCGTGAACTCTTCCATCATGGCTGCCAAATGTTCTTGTAACACGCTCTTTTGCATGATCGTCTCTGGAAACAAAGTATTAAAAGCTTGTTTCGCAAGCACCGCAACATCTGCGTTGACGCCGTGCATGGCCAAGTACCAATAGGCCAAGAATCGTTGTAGATGCGGGACAAATGCTCTAGGCCGCATCTTGGCAGCCAATACAGCCAATACCTCATTGAATAGCTGACGAACTTTGCCGTCGTTTTGGTCCCACATTTCAAACGTATAGAGCTGCGTAAAATGGCCGAGCATTGGGCGGATCTCGGCCGGTGAGCAAGGGGGCAGCACCTCGTGCAGGAACATTTGCAGCGCCTTCACTTTGGTGACGACATCTTTTTTAGACAACATTTTAAGCGCCAGTGCGATCTGGTGGTCCGTAGTAGGTTTTCCATCCACAGAACGTCGTGGCGAAAAATTGAGTTTCCCAATCCAACGGAAGGGGTGCAACGAAAACCTTACGACATGAAGATCACATTTTTTAGAGAGAGCACTCCTAAGAATATACCATGCAGGCGTATCATCGTCACTAAAATACTGAAATATGATCTTTTTTATTCGTTCTGAGTCTTGGACGTCTCCTCTGTGGTCTTTGCCTGTTTCATGGATAAGATCTTGTGAAATAATTCCAGCTCGCTCTCTCTGAATCGTCGGTCCTCCTCACGCTGCTGCTTTAACAGTTCAGTCAGAGAGCGGATCGCATCGTCAGAAGCCGATCGTTTAGAAAATGAATCCGCAAAGCTTCCATCCCCGCCTGCATTGCTTCAGCTAGTTGCTGAATAGGAGGAACACGGGATACACTGCGCCGGTCTTCTTCGGGTTTGTTTACCAGGGCAGGGCTCGACGCGTCTTCATTGCCAGTGTCCACGTTACGATAAGGCTGATTGGCAAGGTCGGTGTCCAAAAATGACTCACCACTCGTGCCCTGTCGAGAACCAAAAGCATCTACAAGAACTGTCCATAGTTCCTCCGAGATCGGCGACTGACGGGCTTCGTTTCCGGTGACTTGGAGCGCCCGCTTTTCCCTGTTATATTCACTCTTTAGTTTACGATATTTTGTCCCCACCTACATGCACACAACCCTTAGACATCTCATAATATACACCATGCATACTCGCACGTACCTGTTGACCTCGCAAGACAACACCAAATCGCATAGAAAATAAACTAGCGATATGCTGCCAGACGAGTGTCTTTTGAATCGGCGTCTCTGCATTGACCACCATCTTACGGATATCAGGATCCTTACATCGTAGCTGCAGAAGCTCTTTCACCATTTCTAGAGAAAACTTAAAGCGAGGGACTGCTTGTTTGCCATTAGCAATCATTTTTTCGCCTTATGGTGACAAGTTTCGGCTCCTGCTTGTTGTGAAGGGAAAAAAGGCTGCTGCTCCGCTTCGTCCATCGCGTCAGATTTGGAAATGAAATGAAGCGACCTGTGATGATGGTGGGTTCGTACATGGACATGGTTCGGAACGTCGCTTCTGAACGCTCAGAATTACATAACCCTATCCCTTCGTTTCGGTACAGTACAGCGTGGCAGCACTTGAACAAGGGCCTAATAAATTCGAGAGGAACATTTACTTCAGTAGTGGGTTACTCTTCGAGACTATTGTTCAGTTTACCTGTTACTTTAAAGCGTTTGTGATGCTCCATGAGCGCAACAGCATATCTACAAGTTATGAGAAAGAAGGGACGAGATTCGTGGTGTCAAGACAAATGATCCCAAAAGAAGTTAGAACTCTAGAAAGGGCTTAAAATGGCCCATCAAAGTCGAAAACTACTTGAGAAACGGCAAGTGTTGGTTTGTTCTTGTAAGTAGTAAGCCGCTCCCGGTATTGAAGTCCGTAGTCCACTGCCGTATCCGATCGAGATGGAAAAGAATTTGGCGGGGTAGGAAGTTTCACCGATAGTTTCTGGCTAGAGTGACCCAGCATCAATCGATGCGCCGCGGCAATTTGCATTGGTCCTGGAACCATCAACGGCTTTTTATCGGAAGCTGCGGCCAGCCATTGTGCTTTATCAGTTCCAGAAAAACCAAAACAGTCTCGGCCAAGCTGCTCCTTTTTCTGAGCCCCTTGTAGCGAAGGTAGGACTAAGCCATTGCTATCTGTTTCTGGTCGGCGATGCTGCAGTGGTGAAAAGAACCGCAACTGCTGTTCATCAATGTACTGCTGTGAAGCGTCCAACATTTTTTGGTACTCTGAACTTTTCTGTGGATTGGAAGGAGGAGGGTAAAGACGAACAAAATCAACCAAACCTTCTTCATCCACCACTTGCCCGGGTTTCACAGCAGCAGCATCATTGACAACCGGATCACGCCGTACAAAATCCAATATACCTTTGCCATACTTTTGCTGCAGGCTACGATTCAACTCTTCCTGATTGTCGGCATATTTATCCACGATTTTATCAAGTTGGCCTAGTCGATCCAAATTAAAATAGGTGTAATAATCTATGAGCGTCTTGCGAAGCTGAGGAATAGATAACGTCGACAGGGCCATGTCGTTCGTACAGATTCCTCTGGACGAAATCTCTTGCGACGAGGGTGATTTCACTAGTGGAAGGTCGTTGCGTTGGTTGTCACCGACCGTCGTGCTAGATGCAGCATTATGCAACATCGACGCCGAAGTGCCCTCGTATAGTCTCTGGTGAAGCACACGAGCATGTTCAGCTTCATACTGTTCTTTGTCACAATTCTTGATATTCAACAAGTCAAAGGTTTGAGAAATGAGTGGTTCCTTGACACTCCAATCTATTGCCGAGTCGCATCCAAAACTCGGCAAGTGGTTCACTTCGAGGAGCCAAGGCTTCAGTTGTTCGTCTACAAGTACATCCATCCCCAACAGTGCAAAACAGCAGGAAGGCAGACTTGCGTCATCGTCACAACTGCCCATAACATTACTACCGGCACTGTAAGGACGGACTGTTTTGACATCCGATCCCATTCCTATGCTTGAAGTATCTTTTACCTGTGGACCTGACCTTGGTGTCGAGTTAGGACGTCGCAAATACTTAGCAAAAGTCGATTTATATTCTTGTGCTAGGGCTGGCTGCGCAGATAGAATTGACTTGAGGCAAATGTCGCCGATTTTATCCCAAAGACTGCTCACCCGTTCATCGGGAAACTTTTCTTTCAGCCATTCAAAAAACCATTTCAGTGATCGCTTGCTGCCTTGACCTTCCATACCATCGCCTTTGTCGACTTCGAAATTGTTGGAATGCTTGTTAACAGCATAGTTGGTAAGGTGCATGAATCGTTGCTCAAGATTGTCAGCATTTGGAGTAACGTAGTCGGCGGTACACATACGAACTAGACCGTCTTTAAAAATGTAAACACGAAGCGGAGAGCATGATGTTATCAGGATATAAACGCGAAGATCAAATTTCTTGCCATCAATTAGGAGTGGACGAGAAACATAAGTCTGGGCGACGAGGACATCACCCCGCGGAATTCGCGAGAGTTGGCGCGTGAGAAATACACCCCGTCCTTGACACTTGTGATCGGGTTTCACGATAAATGTACGCTGGCTTTTGCCTTCCGAGTTAAAACTCTGTTGAAATTCGTATTGGTCAAAGGGCAGGATCCATGTTCGAGGAAAAAAGTCATACTCGGCCGGAAACAGCTTTTTCATTCGCTCTAGATTTCTCGCAAGCTTTGACTTGCAAGCGAGATTGGCCATTCCCGGAAAGTGATTCACTTTCTGATAGGGCTGAATCGTTTTAAAAATCGATACAATGTCAGGCACATCGATCCAATGCACATTGCACACCGACGGTTTGCCATCCAGCTTTTCCTCTGTCACAAGTTTCCATCCACGAGCTCGTGCTACACGACGCACGACCTCGTACCTACACAAGGTCACATTTATCTGGACTCGTTTGGTCTTTCGTTTTGACGGTGGCTTGGTTTCCATCTCTGCGCAGCGTTTATTGGTATCGCTTGCAGTTACACTGCAACTAGCATTTCAGACATGGAGAGAGCAAAATGCTATTTGTAGCTGGTGCAATTCCAACACGAACGAAACCACTTTCGGGTAATCGTTACTGCCTTTTTCTACTTCCCAATTAGTCAGTGATGTATAAGTGGGCCTAATTCCGTTTGTATACGATGAATGAATGCACACATAGCCATAAACATCATCACTCCCACCCTATGTGTTGGATCAAATATGGCTTAACGAAGAATAAAACTAGGAAGTGGCTTTAGCTAAAACGAATACTTACATTGGAGTAGTATCGTTCCGTTTTTTTTGCTTTATTTTTTCTTAATATAACGATTATGAAGATATGTGAAAGCTTAAACGTTGTTTGTGCCCATCTTGCAGGCTGCGAGAGAGAGGTTATTACACCAAAGTGTTGGTTTCGAGCAGATCCATTTTTATCACAATATCGAGTGTTTTGGAGAGTAATCACGACTAAAAAATTATTGCTTTTATAATATATTTATCCTTCGACGCCGAACCACTAAATGTGCCTTTAGAATGCCTCTGGTCCCATAATTCATTCGACTTCGTGTAGGATACTTATTCAGCTAGCTCTACGAATTGTCAGCGATGTATCTTCAAGGCATATGGTGGAAGTGACAAACGGAGGTTGGTTCTTACACTTATTCGTAGCCGTTGAAACTGGTTTTAGGTTAGTTGGTAGTCGATTCACGCGAAGAATTCTGTTGCTTCTCGAGTTCCATAAATTCAACTTGCTCTGCAAGGGAACTGATTGACGTTTCTAGCTGGGTTATGATTTGGGCTTCGATTGGTGATAATTCTTTGGATTTCGGATCGGCTTCCACCTTTGCTCGTAGCTCCCGGTTTTCAGTCTACTCATCCAGGACACAACAGTTAAAATTCTGACTATACAAGTCGATCCGTGAATGCTGAAAAACGCACCTCAATCTTTTTCACATATTCATGTGTTTTTCTTTTCTCCGCTTCTAAAGCACTCAGCCTTTCGATAAGATACTTTATCTGCAGTCAAGCGCCGGTAAGCATTGTTATGAATGCGGTTTTTTCGGCTTTTAAGACGTACCGTGTTATTCTGGCTGTCTGCGTTAACTTTGCTTTCATTCTCATCGTCTGGGTCTTCCGCATTATTGTTGCTGCGACTACCATTGAATTGGCAAGTTGCACCATCGCCATTATTCCCGAAAGTCGACTGAGGGCAAGTAAGGTCATTTTGATCTTTTGGAGATTTGAGCGCGTCATTGTTAGAAGCCATTCTAGTCTTGCTGATACTCTTCGCACGTATTTCTTTTGCTTGTGACTCCAAATAGCAGATTTCGACCACTTTATCTTTATCAACGCCCCACTCAAGTAGCAAAGCACCGAGTTGCATCCGTTTGTAGCGTGATTCCGTCGCCACTTGCTGCTGAAGAAATCGATCGCGACCATGCAAAAGGGTGCCCAACATATTGAGTGAAGTCATTCCGACTTTGTAACAAAAAATATATAAGTTGCTTGTCTTTACCAATACCATTTAAGGTGTACAAATTGAATGTATCACCCATCCGTCCCATACCTGGATTTTTCATGTTGGCAACCGAAAGAACAGCCAGCGTGTGATTATTATTGCCCAGTGTGTCAATAAAGCGCTCAATTCCAAGCTGTGAGATGTGGTTTGCTCCAAGGTTGAGGCCTAAATTGCAAAATGGCTAAAATTTTGGAAGCGAAAGCTTATGTGTCACTTTAAAACTAAAACTCTCATGCGTACCGAGCAACCACTTATCGTTGTAAAGCACGTCACAGATCGCTTCAGCAGTCTCATCACCGAAATCGTTGCGTGAAAGGTCAATCATAAGCTCTGGTATCGAACTCGCTGATGTGACTTCTTCCCGTAAACTTGAGCTCCAAACTGCTTCGTCTTTAATCACACCATGTAGCTGACCAATAAAACACGTAACAGCATACATCTCTTTGGCGTTGTATAACGCGAAAGACTTACGGATACAATTTTAGTGACATGATCTCTTGCCTTGTCAGTAAGGCGACATCCTGCCAAAGAGACCAAGCGTAATCTCGCGCACTTGCCGAGTGGTATTGCGATAGCTGCAACATCAACGCATCAACAGATAAATAGGAGTGGCTTTCATAGTGATCAAATATTTGAGTGCACCTTTGAGCCCTTCATCACCCAAGTTAGTGCCGTTTAAGCTGATATCTTCAAGGTGAGAACACTGGCATACAGCCTATTTCGTGGCAAGTTAGCTGGAAGTAGTAAAGAGATTTACTATCGACGTTACCTTCGCTAGAAGCGGCAGGACATCAGGTAGTATCTTGACTCCGATAAGGTGGAAACACACCAGATTGGTGGTTTTGTAGGCTGAGATGCAAGCCGATCTAGCACGTTTAAAATACGTTAGCAGATTTATTTCTTTTGGTGTTAGGTACTTGCTTACCTCACAGCAATTGATGCCCCTTCATGTTCACACACATACGCATGTTTAAACCCTAGGCGATCGAGTTTATTGCGCAAGTCTAGGCAGAACATGCAGTCTCATTAAGATTCTAATATTACGGGCCTACTACTGCACAATGGACCTCGGTTTCTTGTCATTGATCCAAGTGAAAGGCTGATCTGCTGACAAGTTTTTGTTTTCCGCAGATATCCCATGTTGAAAGCCAGCTATCTCAATCACAGCAATAGCTCAGCCATACACCTTCTCGTACTGTGACACAGTACACCTTACCTCTTCTTTTCCAAAACGATCCAATTTCAGCATGAAGCGAGCCTCTCGTAGTGCCAGAAGTAACCTCTCGTCTGGGTCCATTTGTTTTTCGACGCAAGCATTTAGATACCGTTGCTGATCACTTGTGTAGGTTTTATTTCTCCGTCGACAGGACGATGCTCCGACAAACCGTTTTTGTGTCTTTACTACCCGTGCATTTTGCTTTCGTATATAAGCGTCGATCGAAAGCGATGCCGCCATGATCGGATGAGATAGATTTACGAAGGACTAGTCACGACGTTTCAAGAAAAAAAGTTCAACGACCACATTTTTATAGAACGTGGCGAAGAATTTGAAATTGAATGTCTGACACTTTTGATTCCTTTTGTCTGGCACAGAGGGGCGACGCATCAAGTGCGTGCCCGCGTGGAGCGCACGAGTCGATCAGAACAACCAATGTAAGTCTACCTTTGATCGCCTTTTTCATACTCTGTTACTGTAAATATCCGGATAGCCGGATACCAGTTTGATCCACTCTGGGATTAGATACGGTACACTACAATAAAGCCAAGCATGGTCGTTGGCGCAGAGATGATATTTAGAGAACCTGACCCAATACAGGGTGGTGTAAGCCATGTCAAGCGCGGTGCTGTAAGGGCCTCAATTCATTACACTTTTGGACCCCGACTCTTCCGACTTTGGATTTTCGTCCACGGTGGGACTCGAACCCGCAATCTCCCGGTCCCGAGGGCAGGGCCTTAACCACTGCACCAAACGAGGTCGGTGGTCGTTGGCGCAGAGTCGACGAACTGTTGGCGCTGTTGGAATTTGTTTTTTCAGTGAAATGAAATTCCAGTTTACAAAATTACAGTGGCGTATTTTACACAAAAATTCAGGTTAAGAAAGTTCAGTTTAATTTTCTTTTAAAAACTTTCTGGTATACTGGTACTAACACCCCAGTATACCACTCTACGCATAACAACACATATAACACTAACTCGGGTGTTCAAGTACGCGTATACTTTCCTACAGGTTATGAGCCCAAGGTACACGGGGCTCAAGTCTGGATAGTAGCTGATTTTTTTTATCTCGTTGTGGAATTGTATTCTCGCACTAACCGCCGAGATTTACAAAAAAATCCCCCTGGTTGAGAGGGTAAACACTCTGGGTCGTGGAAGGACAAGTTTCCTATTTTTGAAGCTCACGCATAAGTTTTTCGTTTGTTTCGTGGAGTGACATTTCTCGCATTTTTCGTTTGGTTCTAGATTTCACGTGGCGCTACGTTTTACTTTCGAATGGAGGAAGCAAACGTGGAACTACCCGATAGGAATATGGAGTTTCTCACGGAGCAGATGAAAATACTGCAGGGGCGTGTGGATACAATGAAGGAGCGCTCGCAAGCGGCCGCCTCGAGCACATCGCCTGGGTCCGGAAGGGAACAGACATTATCGCCTAGTTTGCTGAAAGGAAGCGTGTTCCGGGACGCCCTGAAGAATTATGGACCGCTCGGAAACCGGATAACGCTTAATGATTTAAGTGGGGAAGACGGTATTGAGCGTGGTGGGGTGTTTCGTACCGGCGCACGGCACCAAGCTATGCCACAGGCTCACCAAGGAATGGCGGAAGGTCCGATGCCACCACAACAGCATTTTATGAACCGTTTTGTTACGACTGGGGAGTAAAAATTCCCAGTTTGATGATCAACAACTTTTAGGGCGTTGAATTATACCCCGGTTTGGGCTCCGGGCTTAAGCAATGGGCTTACCTTTTTATAAAAGCCATTGAAATTGCTGAGTTATCGTCCGGTTTCACGTTGACGGAGAGACTCAAAGTGAACAAACTTGGAGAACATTTGGAGGGCGTGGCGCTGAATTATTTTCAGGCGGTTGGTGGCAAATTGCCAAGCAACTGTATTTTGTATTAGATCAGATACTGGGTGAATATAACCCACAACCAAGCAGCCCTGATGTTCGCTGCTGAAGAAGACCCTAGAAGATCGTGGGCAGAGCATTTCCTTTACCTAGTTTCTCTGGCCCGAGTAAGCGAGTCGAACGAGCAATTAAATATCGTTAAATACGCAGCTCCTAGGATGAAGATTGCTCTGCTGGTTAGGTATAGCCCGTAGCACACAGATTACTTTTTTCACGAACAAGAGTTGGTGGCGTGGGCCCAGGAGCTGAATAACGAAGATTTCAGAGGAAGGAAACCGCCTAGAATTGCAGCAAATTCCGTTGGCGTACATCGAAGACAAACAAGGAACAGCTATGGGTGTGGTGGTGAGGGACATATCCGACGCGATTGCCCTCACCAAAATAAGTTAAATCAACATAGAAGAATCCGGTTCAAGGGCCAGAAAGACAGTGAAAAACAGGAAAGTCACTTTGTTCTATCGACTATGAAAAATTTAGGTCGAAATTCCGAGTGTTTCAGTTTTTCCGATGGATCGTCGACAGTGGTGTGAGCAGGAAGGCACCTTGTTGGCGACAAAAATCTGTTGGAAGGAGCTGCGGATTGCAGGGGTGGAGAAAATTGACCATTCCCAATGGACTTTGAACGTGTCAAAAGTCGGGAAGATAACTCTGAAAAGCACAACCGGTTCGAACACGAGTATTGTGTTGACAGATGTTTATTTCGCTCCTAAATTAGCAAAGAACCTAACCTCGCTTGGATGTTAGCGAGAAAGGGGTGCATCTTAAGTGATGATGGAAAATTAATTCAAGTGAAATTCAGAAACCAAGTTCTTTTTGAAGTTAGTGTCCGTGGGTCTGTATTTGTGGTACATCTGAAGGTCGAATGAGAAAAGAGGTCACAAGAGCTGTTTGCGAGAATGGTGGCTAATGTCGTGCGTGAAACCACTGAAAATGATGTGCAGAAGGGTAGTCTTCATCCTTTTCACGCACGATTGGAGCACTTGGCTTACAACACCGTCGAAAGGTTGGCCAAGGACCCCACATCAGGAATTAAGATAACGGATTTCTCGAGACCAAACTGTCTGACGTGCTCGGAAGGAAAGACAAG
>MIQA02005960.1:13331-26112 GCA_001887855.2 Sclerospora graminicola
AATAAGTTCTGAGGGGTGGATCGTTTCACCGAACATCCGCCGAAATGAACAAAAAGTGGGTGGATTCCCAAATGGCCTGGGCGTGGCAGCAACGAACTCCCGGTACTTCTCTCTGAAGCTGATGAATCACTGGTTGGGCGGAACCCCATATCCGACATCTAAGTGGCCAGAATTTCCCAAGGTTTTGTCTCCATTAGCTGGTTAACTTCACCTGGTTTCACCAGGCCAGGGCACTAAGCTGACAGTGGAGGTGACTTGAGAGAGGGAGAAAATACCCAGAAGGTGGGACGGGATAAGGAGTGAGCCAGTCCGGAACTTGAGACATCAGCAAGACTCAAGTTGGCCAGCTGCTCGACCGTCCAAGGTTGAATGTTTGGCCGGTCCGCCTCACTGATGAAGCGACCACCAGGTAACTACAAGAGCGGGAGCCTTGGAAGAGGCGGCGTACGGGTGAAAGGGCTCTGCCGGACCTTGGGCCCGGCTGCAGATCGAACGGATCGAGCTCCTGAACAGGTTCCTGATGGGGCTTGTAGCTGAACTTTGGATTGAGCCTTGTGGGTGGGTTCTTTGAGTTCTTCCAGGTTGAGAGGCAACCACTGATCCGGGATGTCGTCTCCAATCTCTCTTCCTCTTCCTCTCCTCCTCTTCTTCTTCCTCTTCGTCCATTTCGTCTTCCGTCTAGGTCTTCTTCATGGACTTCGGGGGACTGTTAACCGTCTTGGAATCGGAATCGAGACCGCGGGGGCAGGCCAGGTCGAGAAAGATGCCGGATGGCAGGTCGGATAGGTGCGGGGCCTGCATCAAACGTGTCACCCTGGCATTAGCCTCTACCCGACGGTATCGAGCAGTCTGTATCGCGGACAAGCATTCTGCTCGACGCTCCATGAGGTCAGAAACCACTTGCCGGGATTTGTCCACGCTTGAATGGGCCTTGGCATGTGATTCTGTGCATTCCCGGATCCCGCGTTGAAGTTCGGGCGGCGTGGATGTCGATTGTTCCAGAGATTTCTTGTACTTCCCCAGTTTCTGCGAGAGGTGGATCCGGTAACTCACTAGCTGGCCCAAGTTCACTTGTGATTTCTCCAGTCGCTGAGAAAGACGGATATACTCATCGTAGTGTTTCGATACTTTACGGTAGGCATGGGAAGACTCGAGCATCAAGATGTGGAAGTGCATGATGCGTTTTTCTGGAGGGACATAAAGAGTGAGCAGATGAGGATACAAACCTGAACAAGCGTGAACTCACTTACTTTGGGAAACCACAGTGGATACTGCCTTTCGATACATTATGCGCAGGAAGTCGATCGACTCAGACAGTTACTTGTATCGGTCCTTCTCCCGAACGAAATCAGCCTTTTCATTCTCCAATTGGTCAATGTGGCTTTTGAATTTGATGGCGCGAGTACCTTCCGGACCTTGACCTCGTCTTCCCGCTGATCAGCCAGGATGGCTCGGTGTTCGCCTTCTCCAGAGTGGCCACCTGAGCAGTCAAGACAGTGATCTGATTTCTCAGGTTAGCCATCTCCGGCTGCCTTGCGCGACGCCCGAGACCGGCGGATCGTACGCTTAGGCAGCCTACCGGTGGTCTCACTGGCCTCGGAGGGTGATCCAACGATGAGTCCGTGTTGGTATCGTTGTGGCAGGACATGAAAACGGTGGATGGTTCAAGATACAGGAGGCGTAGCGAGATCGCGCCTCAACCGTTGTGCGACTGCGACAAGACCCAGGTGCGTTGGCTCAGGCCAGCCAGTCCACCAGCCGGATCAAGTTTGGCTAGAAGGCGGTCGATAATTGCGGGTGGTCAAAGGAAGGATGCGAGGCTTCAGGGAGGTCATATCCCTGTGGTAGTCGAACGAAGCACTGACAACTAAACGGGTGGTCAAGAAGAAAATATTAAAGATGATGACCAGGTCACCCTGGTGCCGTCCAGGCCGATATGAGTGACCATACAGGTCTGGCTGGTCCCTCTATTTTGGTACGGTACACAAGCGTCCAGGTCAGGCTGGTCGCGCTATTTCGGGAAAGGTGCACAAGCATCCAGGACAGGCTAGATCACGCTGGCCGCTCTATTTTGGGTAAGGTACATCATATGTTTATATTGGATTTATGGATAAATGTCAGTATATATTTCTCTTTCTAAGACACAAGTTGTCATTGGACCACAGTAGAGATTTAACAAGGTCCCCTCCAGTTGTTATTGATTTTCCCGGGGAAGGTTAAAAGGAACCCAACGGAAGTCCCGTCATCTGAGAAACTCTATACTCATTCACGTCGCCCGTGTTTGGAACACAGTTAAGTTGTATTGGAAAGGAAGGTGCAGTTTTAGCTTACTGTGGAAGATCGTGGAGTATTTTTGGTTCCCTGACTACGCGTAAGATTGGAGTAGCCCCTTTATTATCTTTGGTTGGATGGCCGATTGAGTAATCTCGGTCCAGCGTTTTCGGTATACTGAAACCAAGTATATTGCCAGTCCGCTCCCCGGTGAAGATTTCCGACCAGGAGCAACCCTAGTCCTAACCCTCGTTCACCTACCTTAACCGGCTTATATAGAGCCCACCAGTAGAGCGCAACCGCTAGTGCTGACGGGTACACAAGGTGAGCTTAAGCAAGATGGATCATCCCAGTCGTCACAGCCAAGATGTTGGAAGGGACCGGTCCAGCCAGCTCGATGATGGCTCGGACGAAGACCTGGATGGACGGAGTACCCCCTCCGACAGTCAGTCATCTGCCCCCCCCCGTGGATGTTGGCACCTCGGAAAGAATTTTCGAGAGCGACAACACCACAATGATGCGCGTGCCCGGATATCTTGGTGATGTGGTGAAGTGGACACGGAATTAACGGGCTAATGAGAGTGAATACACTTACTTGATTGGTAGAAATGTTGTCCAAGCTAGCTGCCCGGATCGGCCACTGACGGACGCAGGATGACAGCTGCCGGGGGTGTTCGGGAGCACTCACAAGCGACAGATCAGTGCAAGGCATGGAATCAGGCTAGATGAAAGTGATCCAGTGGATCGGAACCAGGTCAGCCAGAAGTTGGACGCTGGACCAGGTGGAGATGGATGGCCGTCGATGGTGGTTATAGGGGTCCAAGGGGCGGATCAGCTAAGAATGTACGTATGAAGGGCCCTGAGGGAGGCTATTCCCCTGTAGAAGCCGGATGGGACGCCGAAGGTGGATGCATGGCCGCGAAAAGGGAATCAGAGTCGGCGGCCAGGTCTTGTTCAGGTCGAGGTGGATGGCTATCCAGGTCGGTCAGGCTATTTGGTCTACGGTACATATAGCTATCCAGGTTGAGCTGGCCACGCTATTTCAGGTAAGGCTCATAACTATCCAGTTAGGTTATTTTGGGTAGGGTACACAAAAGGTTGTATTGGATCTAGGATAAATCAGTATACGTTTCGATTTCTAAGACGCAAGTCATCATTGGTTCACAGTAGAGGGCTAACAAGGTCCCCTCTAGCTGCTATTGGTTTACCCGGGGAAGGTTAAGAGGAACCCACCGGAAGTCCCCTGACCGGGAGTCGACATGAAAATTATATTCAACCCAAGTCGCCCGTGTTTTGAACACGGTTTATCTCTATTGGAAAGTGTGGTGAAGTTATGGCTTACCGTGGAAGATTGTGGTGTATTATTTGGATTCCTATTTACACATAAGATTGGATTTACCCCTTTATTTACCCCTTTATTATCTTTGGTTCAGCTGGCCGATCGATATGATTATTCTCGGTCCAGCCTTTGCGGTATACAAATTTCAAGTATAACCCTGGACGAGTCACAATCACTTCAGTAGGGTGGATCTACTTCCATTCGACCACCAAACGACGACGTAGGCAGAAAATGAGAAACGTAGGGATAAACAACTGCAACAACAATCTACATGTACAAAAGCATATCGCGCAGTCGTTAGTGCATTCTTCTGAGAAAATCAAAGCCATGAATCGTTAAAACACGCACCTGAATCCCCAAAGCGCCTGTGAAGCCTACAAACATCGACACATCTGCAGTGAGAACGTCACTACAAGCGGCAGCAGATGTCCCACTACATGTAGAGCGTACATGTTGGTTTCCATAAAGGCGTACATCCCACTGCAGTAGAAGGAGTGATGTTCGCTTGCTTGGTCATTGCGCACGGCGAGGTGGCAAATATTTTCTAATACAGATTAGTGTAAAGTTTGCACCAGTTAACATCCCAATGAGGACGCCCTTGGAGACTCAAAGAACAAATCCAAACGCTTCCACACTACTGGTTAATAAGTACATTTATTTTGTCGTTCACTTTGATTGGGCTTTTTTTCACTTTGATTGCAAAGCTTGTGTGATTATTGTTATGTTTCTATTTCTATCCACTTTGATTGCAAAGCTTTTATGCTTCCATCCCCGATGCATTCATCTGTAGTTTGCAATATCCATAACGATAATAGAACATTTACTTTAGTCCAATTTTCGTTCGCAATTCCACAATCCTTGGTGCATGTAATGTCTTGGCAAGGAAATCTGCGATCATTTCTCCACTAGCCACATGCTCTGGCTTAACCACTACTTTATTCGTGAACTCCTTTAGGAATTCTAATTTCACATCGATATGCTTAGCAGCAGCTGTTCTTGCTTCATTTTGCAGCTGCTTGATAGCTGCCTGATTGTCAATCTTCAAGATAATCGGTACCTTGGATTTCACACCAAATTCTGTAAACAGCTCTTTTAATCCTAGAGTCCGACTGTCGCAGCAACAGGCTCTGCTTCGGCAGTTGACAACGCCACAGTACCTTGCTTCTTGCAGTGCCAGCTCGCAATAATTCCATTTAAAAAAACAACATTTGCACTGACAGATTTTCTGTTCTCTCTGTCTGCGGCAAAATCCGCGTCGCTGTAGCTAACAACCCTTAGCGGTGTTTAATTTCCATCATCAAACTTCACCATCAATTTCAAGTGCTTTTTTTCTTTAAGGTACCTCGCCACACACTTCGCCAGGCTATAGTCACCCAAAGTGGGCGCATGAGTGTGGCGATTCGCGTGATGAACGGCGAACGAAATGCCAGGTCGCGAGCAACGTGATATCCACAGTAGGCTACTGAAAAATCTTAATAGTAGGCATTCTTTTATTTGATTTTGTTCGTAATACTTCGCTTGATTTTCCATCTACTTGCACTTCAATGATAGGCGGCCTGACCACATTTGCGTCTTTAAGTCCGTGTTTCTCGAGTATTTCCATAATCGTTATTTTTTGTGAATTGGATAACCCTTTTCCTGTCCTCCGTCGATCCTCATGCCCTGGTAGTTCTCCACGTTTTCGAGATCTTTTAGCTCCAAAATTCTCATTTCCTTAATAAAATCATCCACTAACGATGCGTCAGATCGAGTAACTAAGAGATCATCAACGTAAACTCCCACAAGTACAGCTCCATAGTCATTTATTTTAACAAAAATTCACGTATCCGTAAAAAACTGTGTGAAATTCGTTTCCATCAAGGTCTACTCGAGTCACTCGTACCATAGTCTACCCGCTTGTTTAAGCCCATATAGATTTTTAACCAGCCTTAAATTCACTTCATTCTTTGATGTCGCACCGATTTTCTTCAGATCTTCCTCGTTGATGCGCATGTCTTGGGGTACTTGCTCGTAGTCCCCTTCTGTATCAGCTTTTGGGTAAGCGCTGGGTACACCCTCGTGTCGCGCTGGTGCCCCAAAATTATAGACATAATTAATATGATTTTTAAATTTCTTAGCTATATGACTGTCGAAAAAGTGATGAAATAACTTTCTCCATAAACTTGCTTATTCCCACAAGCAACCAAACGCGCTTTATAGCGCTTCACTGTTCCATCCGCTTCCAATTTCGTTTTATACACCGACTTAGTAGGTATTGCGAGCTTCCCTCATCCTTCTTAACGAACTTCCACACTCCGAGCTCTTCAAGAGCTTTGATCTCGACTTGTTCTGCAGCGGTCCACTTGTCGGAGTCTCTGCCTCTGTGAGCTTCTCCAAAGCTCTTTGGGTCTGGCAGTGGTTCCAGATTCCCGAGTATAATTCCGTTGTTGTCCGTAACCGCGAACACAATCATTAGGTTTCCACTTCCATTTGATTCTTGATCTCCAGATTTCTCTTCAGCTTCATCATCATCTTGACGTTTTCGTTTGTTCTTCTCAAATTCAATAAACCTGGGTGTTTTCTTCATCTTTCTCCCAGATTTTCGTTGAGTATTTTTCTTCCCTTTCCATGTTTCATCTTCGTGAGCCACCTTTCTACACCTTCGACACCGCTTGTCGGCTTTATTAGCTGTCTTTGTCTGTGCTCTTCGTTGGAGCTCTCCATCTTACTCATTCTCCAGAAGTTCCCTTATCTTCTTGTATGTTTTGTTGCTCAAGGTTTCAATGTGTTCGACGTGTCTCGTGGTGGTAACCACTCGGTCCCGTAATAGCAACACTTTGTATCCCTTTGTCTCGTTGAATGAGTGCTTTTTCTACGGGCTTCGCCAGAGACTTCTTCTGGCATCTCGCCATACCATGAAAGGGTAACTAAATATGATAATGTCCGTAACACTTGTAGGATTTTGGTTAACACCTCAATCGGTTTAGGACTCGCCCGTGAAGGGCTGCATTCAAAATGTACGTGGCATATTCTGCCGCCTCAGACCAATACGTCAACAGAACTCCAGACCCAAACACCACCAAACCATATTGAATATGGTTTTGTTCATCCTTTCTGCTTTCCCGTTCGATGCGGGACTTCCTGTTTCTGTAACTTGTCATTTGTCTTGCAAAATATATCCAGGTTCCGATATTCCGCGCCTCCGTCCGTTCGAAGGACGTGGATCCGACAGTTGAACTCATTTTCAAACCATGATAGAAAAGTGACCTTTTCACTGCTCTGGATTTAGTTTGAGCAGCAAAAGCCCGCACGAGGTTTCAACAATGATCCAGAAACACCACGATATATCTATTACCACGCCTGTCTTTAGGTGTTATAGGTCCCTTAAGATCACTGCAGATAACCCCGCCAATTCGATCAATTGGAGCATGTTGTCCGGTGTCTTTCTGGGGTTGTTTCGACCTTGTCAATTTAAAGCACACGTCAGACAATTCGGTCTGCGTTTTTCCGTCAGGCGTATGCCCGATGCAGTTTTTTTGCAATCCATTCGATTGTATCATAGGCTAAATACCCCAGTCTGACGTGGAATTTGTCAATTGTCCCTTCTTGCATTTCCACTTCAGGTTCTGTTGTTACCACATGTCATTAAAAATTTCCACGCTTTCAGATTCATTTGTTGCAGTGAAGCAGTAAAAACTGCCCCAACAACTTTAACCTCAAATAATACTTCGTTCTTATATAACACCATTTTTGTCCATTGTCTCTTAAAATGCAGCCTTTCTTGCGCAGACAACCCAGATGTATCAAATTCTTGGACAGTTCCGGTGCGTAATTCATATCTGTCAGCGCAATCTTGTCGCTCTTATTATCCATGTTTGAGAAGGTTTCGTTTCCGAATTTTGTCACACACAAGCAACCTCCATCGGGTAGCATTAGTTTGTCGTCTTGGTTACAGTCTTTTACTTCTTCCAACAGAGCTTCGTTTGAAACCAAGTGGCGGCTTGCGCCACTGTCTAAAATCCACAGGTTTTCGCCCGGCAGCACACACTCTCTCTCTCGGTTCACTTGCCAAATCTTTCATCTTTTCCACCGTCGACAGCACGAATTGTTTATTACCATTTTTGTCCTTCTGATGTCTATCGTTTCGTTCAAAACACCTGTTGCTATCTATATTGCTCCCATCCCTGTAGTGCCTTTGAATGTGACCTTCTCTGCCACAATTAAAACATGTTCTTTTCCTGGTCAACTCGTCAATCGAGTTTATTGAGTTTCTGGCTAGTTTTCTTGTCTTTTGGGCATCGACTTCGAGTTCCTGTGCCCATGCAATCAATTCTTGCGCGTGTTGCATGTGGGCTTCACGTTGAGGGTTGTGTCGTATTATGAGACGCATTTTCATGCTTGGCGCTTCGTACTTAACTATGTTGTCCTCGATCTGTTTATATGTGAACAGCTTTCAATGGCACCAAGTAAAGGAAATGCTGCGTCCAAGTACGGCGTGGGTCTTTCTCTGCGGCGAACAAATTTGCAGCCTGTTGATGAGATATATGTTGACCTTAAACGCATGTAACATTCAATCTAAACATAATATAATTCTCGCCACCATGTGGTTATATTGGTTTGAAAATAATTTGCTGCTACTCCCTCCAAAATATTCACTTTACTTGTTCACCTTGAGTAGCTTTGTCCAGGTAAGTCCAGATGATAACTGTGCGACCTCAAGCGACTATAGGCCCAATGCCTGAAGCTCGCCCCTAGACATGGTAAATTTCTGCTCCCGTTCTGAATGGTGAGTTTCGGGATCTTCATAGAAACTGGGTTCCCGCAGGACGGTCAAAAATTCCAGCATTTTCTTGAGCTTGGTCTCCCTGTGCATTTCCTTGTTGCGGGTGCCATCCACCACCACGCTTGTTTCCATTCTCTACACCCAAATCATGTATAGTTAATCATCTTGCCCCAAAACGGGCCGTAATTTTTCACAGTTTCTTTTTTTTGTTTTGAAAACACTGCCTCCGAGACTTAGGCGATACAGCGAAAATTGCGTTCTGCATTCTTTCCTCTTTCATCGCGTCAGTTTTCCCTTCCAAGCATTTTATATACGCAAGTAAAGGGATTCCCACATCCACTTTCTTGTGGTAGAGTGATTCAACAAAATCAGGAATAAGTGGTCCACATACGGCTGTTGATTGGTGGCTGTGGGAACACCCATCAAGACAGAACCGTTGATGGGTGGGACAAGTTGGTTCTACTCAGGATGATACATAAGTGATAACAGGCTATCGTAAAACATGGAGAAAAATAAGATGATGCCGTTGTCACGCCCTGTCCCAGAGAACAATGGACCAGTAAGTATCACGATCGGATGTGGATATCCTGATACTGGACCGGGTTCGTGCGAGACCGGACCGGTCAAGATATATGTGATGAGCAGTGTTATGGACGGTTTAATATATCAGGCGCGGTAGAACCTGGTCATTGGAGTGGATCATGGCCGAGATATTGAGATCTCGGTTGACCGGCCGAACGATTTGGCCCCGCCCAAGAATGTGAAGATCAAGTGTATGACGGGGTACAACGCGTGAGATGGTGAGCTATATGGGGCATATCAACTGAAACAAGCGTCAAGGGTCAACGAACTTGCTCCGAATCAGCATTAAAAGATCAGACTGGGTCCGACTCTAGGAGGAATGCTGATTTTAGTTCAACTTCGCGGTTTAACATATAATGGAGGTCGAAGACAGGGTTGAGCGAGCGGGAAATGTCGATGTCTTGGTGATCCTGAGGTGTTTCGAAGTGATTCGGGGCTGATTCGACCTGATTCCCGGGCCGATCCCGAACCGGTCTGGATCAGCCCTGAATCAGCTTCCAGGTGTTGAGAAAGAAGGGGTTTCAGCCGAGATCGGGTTTGAAACGGACGAACAACGCCCAAGAGACCGATCCCGAGCTGGTTCCGAGCTGATTCTTGAAGAATCAGGTTGGTTGAAGATCGCCAGAGAACCTGATCAGGATCGGTCTAAAGTGGTACGGATCAGGTTGAAGTTGCGCTGAAGATTGGTTTGTGGTGGTACCGGAACAACTTTGTGACAAGATGCGCAAGATTGAAGTATGAAGTGGGTCACATAATTTGGTGTATGGTACATTAGGTATTAGATATTGCATATATAATAACAGGATTGAATTTACCCCCTAAGCAAAGAAACGCTCCGCCACGTGCCGCGGTCATTGGGAGCACAGGGTTAACTAGGCCCCTGGAGCTCAACTTATCTCCTGATTAAGACGCGCACAGACGCATTGGAAGTTCCCCGACGGTGTTTGCTTAGGTTTTCGACCCTCACCCCATCACGCGCACGTGTTTTGAACACGTTTTTAGTAATAACGTTATCTCCACGAAACTTTTCCAAAAAAAATTGGAAAGGTTTCGTGGAGATAACGTTGTGGTTTACTGTGGGAGATCGTGGTTTTCATGGTTTTCTCGTTATCTCTGTTTTATTGGCTGATCGGACGAAGTTTCCCGATCAGTGCCCTTAGATACTTTAATTAAGTGTCGACTCTTACCCGTTCTCCAGTGGAGATTTCCACCCGAGAACACCCCCGTCTCGAGAAGGTCACCTCCTCCGACCTGATTCGAATCATCCATCTCGTCTAGAGTTCACCTGAGTGGTAACCACCGAAGATCAATGGGTACACAAGGTGATATGAAATTAAACATGGATTCTATCGCACATGACGACCGGTCACTAGACCGGGAGGATCGTATCAGTCGTATAGTGATGATTTATCCGATCCTGATGCCGATCAGGATCAACGTAGTACCCCCTCCGATAGTTGGTCGTCCGGGCTAATGGGTATCTGAATCCCACCCAAAACCTCCGTTCTGGATTTGGAAATCGGCTCCACCACAAGAGCATCAGCCACTAACGTTGATGGCGGCGGTGATAAAAGCGTCATAAAAAGTGGAGAAATAAATCAACTTCACCCTTTGGTATAGGGGATTTCCGCAAAAAAATGTAATTTAAGCGAATAAAACAAAAAAACGTAAAAAACTTAGGTCTTGAGCCCCGTAACTCTTGGACGCATAACCTGTTGGAAAGTTACACTCCATGTTATACTTTAATCGACCACTGGGAATCTGTCAGTGCTCCGTAGCCTTAGTGTCACTCGATGAATGCCTGTCAGTGCGATGTATCGTAGTGCTTGATATGCGTGTAGTTTGTCGTCGGCCTGGTGTGTCAGTTCAAGTCCGAAGTGCTTTACTTGTTGTGTTCTTGTTAATACTAGTCTGTTTCAGAAAAGATTGAAGCTTTTGGTTTTTCACAAAAAAAAACTATACACTATGATTGGTGGAAATTAACAATATTCGATAATGGGTAGTTTTACAAAACGTGTTTTGTGCTCATATTACTGTATTTGGATTTATCATACAACCAGCATTCTGAATATATATTGTCATCTGATAAAACTTAATTTTGTTCATTTCACGAAAGAAACCATTTCACCTGTCAAATCCGATCACACAAATATGCTGTTATATACCTGATTATTGTAAAAAATACTGGTCGATAGCACGTGCCACGCTCTTTTGAATATAGTATGGATTGTCGTTGTTGTCAAAATAATAATGGAGATATGAAAGGCCAAGTCAAACTGTTCATTCTTTTCTACAGACAAGTAAAGTACTGAATAAAACTGAAAGTATTTATTTATGTAAAGTTAGGTAAATTTCAACTAAAAATGACCTAAAAGCGTTAACCTAGAACACACTAGGTGCACACCCCCTTTTTGCTACGTGCACACCCCCTGTACCATAACGTAGGTACAGCGTACTGTGAAATATCTATGTGACGTGCGCACAACAGGTCCGTCATTTTTAAAGGACTCCACAATAGCTGACATTATCTTCTCTGCATTGACCATTTCTTGGTGCTAATCAGGCATTCAGATGATAAACTTAAGGGGTGTTGTCACCAAAAATGCAAAAGCTAAGAGCTGCGAGGGCTATCAAGTAATCAATTACGGCACGATATTAAGCCAAAGCTTCTGCTTTTTCCTCTAAATATGGAGTCCATATGATTTAATGCTTCCATTTTACCTAATGGTAACTACCGTTTGACCTTTTATTGTATAAACCACAATCCTCTAAGCGACAGCCAAACCGCTTCTCATATGGCCGCAAAGTTTTGTTATTCCTAAATTACTGGTGCCCAGCTAAATCAATTTTGTTTAGCAGTATTCTCGTTAATTACAGTAAGATTGCAGCCAGTTATCGTGTTGCTACCTATATTTTAAACAATTGCGTCCGGGCGATCTGGATATCTTAATTGTAGGATAAAAAATGTGTTTGTGTTCCGAATATGTACCTTTTTTAAAAAAGATTGATTGATAGGCTACCAAGGAATAATAACTTCGGTAACGCCGAGTCAGTTTTTCGACCAGCACGCAAGTAGTAATGCGCAAGCTAGTCGCAGCTCTTGAGGCTGCCTAAATCTATATCGGTACGATTGTATTGCCAGAGTTATCGAAGATTTAGAAAAAGTGTTCAAAAATATAATGATTATGCATCAGCTAAGTTTTCTTGACCTGTATCAAAATTTCTTACGAGCTCTTCTAATTCAGCAGGGCGTCTTCAAAAGCATTGATATTAGCGGGATCGAGTCGCAGGATGCCCCCGCCAAATATTACAGTATCCGCTCTCACTTCCGGATTTTCAGAAATGATCAGTTAATATAGGCTATCCATTTTTAGAAGGAACAGCGTGTAATACAGCAAATGTGTATCATTTCTCTGTTACTACTCACAAGACTTTTGCCTTGCGCTAGATGACTATAGTAAATCTGCTTGTTGGATCCGGATCCTTGGTGCATAATGCACCGTGGAGCCGCTAGCTAAAACGTTCACAAGGCCCGCACTTGATCGTTCAATTTCGTCCAATTGAATCGAGCCGCGATACATTTTTTGTAACACTTTTCATAGAGCTGTATCACTAACACTGGCTGACATTGATCTACGAGCTCCCCAACAGGTCACTTTTCGAAAACTGTTGCTTTTTCACGTTGAGTCACAGCTACTGTTTGATTTAGCAAATGAATAAAAGAGTGAGTACCACAGTAGTGGTTAATACACAATTTTCGGAAGCTTATGTTCTTTAATTGTACCAAGTTTGAAAAGAGATAATTTTTGGGCAGTTCCGGAAGTGGG
>MIQA02005961.1:0-25164 GCA_001887855.2 Sclerospora graminicola
GCTCTAGGAATTCTGTAACTGGTAGGGTGGGGGGTGGTTAGCGGAAACTGGGGGGTGGTTAGCGGCTTCCTTCTCTAATTGGGATATTTGGCTCTTTTTGTAACACACATCCTAGGCCTGCTTGCTAATCGAAAATGATGGTAAGAGCAAAATTCTGAGTGAATGACGCAATTCATGAAGGTGATTCATTTGACTCTCATTCTTTCGCCTCTGCAGTTGCGGTTGGCTGGATAGGTACATTATAACAAACAAGAAGTATTTAAGTTACTGGAGTATTTACGCAATCATTTGGTCTAGATACAGAAAATGAGTTATATCTTTGAGTGCCCACGATAGTTCCAGGACGTATATATCTTTAAGGATATCTAAGTTTCATACGTAGTTGATTAGAAGTTTTTGGATTTGAGTTATCTTTTGGAATATTCTCATTTTTAAATTATGACCAGAGCGGGTTTGGGTGCCGATTAACATTATGTCAACTAGGTACTCCTCCCACCGTAATTAGTCTGTACCAGACTAATTTCGAGCCTGAGTTTTTGAGCTGTGCTACTTTAATAAACCCAGACTAATCAAGGGATGTTCGGAAATAGTCTGTGCCAGACTAATTTATAAGTTGGTAATTAGTCTAGGTTAAACTAAGTGTCACACACACCTTGTACCATAACCTAGGTACAGCGTACCTTAAAATCCGTTGATTGATTGCGTGTGTCACACACGACTCCCTCAACAGACAAGAATACCTACCACTTACAGAAACGCCATTATATGTATTTATTCGATCAACTGTATCGCTAGACCAGCAAATTCAGGAGCAAGAAGTTTTATTGAAACGTCTAGTAATGGCGACAAACTCCTCTACCGGATACTGTCTCAGTATCTGTTAGCTATGGCAGCTGCGCACGTCACATTTTTATTGCAAAAAGAAGTGCAACGGTCTCAAAAGCTTACAATATTTTCTCTGCATTGACCGGCATCAGGCTAATTTTCTTGGTGCTTTTCAGGGATTGAAATGCAGACTTAAGGGTCACCAAAAGTGCAAAGCTGCGAGGTCTATCAAGTAATCAGTTATTATGCCAGAGCTTCTGCTCTTCCTCTAATTCTGCTCTTTATGGAGTCGATATACTTTGACGCTTACATGTTACCTGTAAATTATAACTACCTTTTGACCATTATTGTAATGAACTACACTAAAGGATCCAAAATCTCAGAAAAAGCGAATACGGACCTTTTTAAAAAGTATTGATAATAGGCTGCCAAGTAATAATAACTTCTGTAAAGCCGAGTCAGCTTTTGACCAGGCTAGTCACAGCTCTAAAGGCTGCCTAAATCTATATTGGTACGGTTTTATTACCAGTTATGAAATATTTATAAAAGAAAACAAGTTGAAGTGTTCAAAAATATAATGGTTAATTTTTCTTGACCTGTATCAATCTTTCTTAGATATCTCTACTTCAGCAATAGCGTCTTAAAAAAAATTGGTATCAGCGGGATCGATTTGCAGGAAGTGTCAGGCCGCCGGGTAGATATATCATGTACCCGGGTTAGGGTTACACAAAAAGAATTTATATTGTATAAAAGCAATGACGTCATTAAGTATACACAGCAGAATATAAATTAGATAGATAATGACGTCACCGTAAGGCTTCTAGAACGATAGGCTTAGAGGTAGCTAAGAGTAGCGAACTAAGGACCTAAAATGTCAGTTTTTAATTTACCAAGTTAAGCTCAAGCCCCACATCTGGTAGCACTTGTTGGTCCCCGAACCACCGCCGCCTGCAGCACCGCCGTCCTTGCCGTGCTTGCCGTTTCGCCGTCCTTGCCGTGCTTGCCGTTTCGCCGTACTTGCCGTTCCTGCAGTACCGCCGTTTCCACCGTGCTTGCCGTCCCCGCAGCACCGCCGTCCTTGCCGTGCTTGCCGTCCCCGCAGCACCGCCGTCCTCGCCGTACTTGCCGTTCCTGCAGTACCGCCGTTTCCGCCGTGCTTGCCGTCCTCGCAGCACCGCCGCCGCTCAAGAGCAGTGATTAGAAGAATCCATTCGTAAGTCCCAATCTTTTGTGAGGGCAGGGACTTCTATTTATTGGCTGTAAATCCTACCGGGCCAATAGTACTGCCGCCGTTATCGAGATCGTTGTCTTAATTGGCTATAAATCGTCTCGTTTCGGTAATAAGTCAGTTTGGTTAACGGAAGGTTATCACTTCGGTTCAAGACCCGTCAGTCGCGTAAGCAACCCGCACAAGAGCGAAACCACCCGAGTCAATTATTCTGGGCCGGCAGGGTACACAGTTATACCAGCCCGCCAACAACCGACCGCCAAGTCGAAAACTTCCTTGAAACCCGGACCGAAGGTTGTCAAGAGAAGCATCCTAGAAACAAAGAAGAGTCCAGATCAATCACCTACCTGTAACTAAGCGTTAATATCACTTAATCAGTTAATAACTGCATTAGTTTATAATGTCCACCCCGATGACTTCCGATCAGCATGCACAGCTGCTGCTCTCTATGGTTGCGACTATGGAGAGACAAGCGCAGTTACTTGAAGAACTTCACAAGTCCCGACAGCTATCGGAAATCAAGCTAGAGGGTGTGAAGCTTCCAACGTATGGAGGTAGATTGGACGAATCATTCCAACTATACAAGGAGCAAGTGGAGCAGTACTTCTTCGCAAGAGGAGTGGACTGGAAAAGCCGAGAGCTTTCACAAAGGATACTTGCCGTCTTAGGTGGAACACTGAAGCAAGGAGCTGCTCAGTGGTATGTGATGCAAAAACAGTACATCACAAACGTGGACGATTTCTTCAGCAAAGTCGAACGTGAATTCGTTCCTGCTGACTTACAAGAGCGCCTACGCGAAGATATGAACAATCTGAGAGAGCACGATTGCAAAGATCTCCCTGATTATGTGAGCAAGTTTCGACACATAGTCACGCAAGTCCGTGAAATGAGCGATCTGGACCAGATCATGTACTTCCTACGAGGACTTACAGGTCGTACGCGAGAGGAGGTTCAATACCGTCGCTGTACAACACTATCCGAAGCTATTACGGTTGCGTTGGACTTTGACCGCTCTCATCCGCAGCGATACTCCCGAGGAAACTCGCACGATAGACCAAGGTATAGGTCGTACGAAAACAGTAGTCGTATCGATCGAACAATGGTCCAGAACCCATGGACATTAGCAACGTGCAGATTCCGTCTCGCGACGAATGCCGCCGCCGAAATTTGTGCTTTAAGTGCGGTAGACCGAATCACCGCTCCGCACAGTGTAATAATCAAGGAAAACGTAATGATAGAGGAAATAATCGTTCCGGCAGGAGTAATCAGAGGCATACAAATCGTCAGCATGTCAACAATATGGACAGCCGTGATGAGGAACAGGAAACAGTTGTTTACGATTGTGTCACGATCAATGCCGTGAAGGTCCAACAGAAGGCCAAGAGAGAACCTATTACCTTAGAGTCAAGCAGCTCTAGTTTGGACGTGCCAGCGCAGAGTCGACTACTAGTTCGTAATGGTGTCATTGGAGACAAATCAGTCAATATTTTCATCGACTCTGGCGCGTCAACAAACCTAATCAAACCCGGTTTGGCAACAAAAGTGCTAAGCGCACAAAAGGTGCAAGCACGTCGTTCTGATGGAACGTGGACATCGAGTCAGCCCACAAAGAGAGTGGAAGATACCATTCGTATCGAAGGTATGGAGTTCCCAAAGATGCAGTTCACGGAATGGGACCTACCGGATACACATGACGTGATATTTGGTCAACCATGGTTCACCAAGTATAATCCGCAGATTGATTGGCGTACGCAACAGATTGAAGTTGCAGACAACACGAAGTTCGAAGACGTAGATGGTCCGACATTCCAAGAAAAGCTAAAAATTGGAGCCTATGATGAGATATATCACTTGAAAGTGACAAACGTTGAACAATCGGACATACCGCAGGAGTTGAAGCCTGTTCTGGACGAATACAAGGACGTATTTCCAGAACAACTCCCGAATGAAATGCCTCCAACGCGATCAGTTAACTTCGAGTTACAAATGAAGCCTGATGCGGTTCCGAGCTCCCGTGCTCCCTTCCGTCTTTTGAAGGTCGAGCAGGACGCCCTGCAACAATTTGTAGAAGAGAATATACGGAAAGGATGGATTGAAGTATTCAATTCTCCCTGGGTCTCTAATATTTTTGGGATTCCAAAGAAAGATCCGACAACCGGAAAGTTCCCGAAACGCGCCGAATGGCTACGAAGCGGAAATTCGAAGATCCCCATTCGATGGGTGATTGACTACCGCTATGTCAATAGCATGTCAGTCGTGGCAAAAATTCCTTTGCCATTGATCGAAGAACTGTTCGACCGCATGGTTGGATGCAAGTATTTCTCGCTTCTCGATCTTGCACAAGGATATCATCAAATGGTAGTGTTACCATCAAGTCGACCGTATATGGCTTTCCGAAACCAAAAAGAAACGTATCAATGGTGTGTGGCACCCATGGGTTTATCGGGAATGCCTGGTGTCTGGTCACGTCTTATGCGAACGTTGTTCGATAAGCTAGGAACATTTGTTGTCGTGTATCTTGACGACATATGTATTTTCTCCTGTATAATGGAGGACCACGTTAGTCACGTTCGCGCGGTATGCGAAGTGTTGCGCAAGGAGAAACTTTACGCTCGACTCTCTAAATGTGCATTTGGTCGCACGGAAATCGCATTCTTGGGGCACATGGTTTCCGAAGATGGTCTGTGCGTCGACCCAAAGAAGACAGATGCTATCGCAACGTTCCAAGCTCCCAATATGTCGCACGTATTTCATGACTGCACTGATGACTGCAATCAAGACTTCAATCTTTTGGACAGGCACATGGTTCACTCTGCCCTCATTCAAAACATTCCGATGGATGTCTCCCATCTATTACTCGACGATGTGGAGTTGCGGGGGGAGAGTCGTCCGATAGGCGTCGCTCAGGAGCAAATCCACAACGCCGAGTTTCACGTTGTGCGCGCACATCTCAGCGACGAAGTGCGAAAAGCGATTCAGCAAGGATATCGCAAAGACAAGTTTTTTAAAAACATTTGGAATACCAAACAGTTGAATGACAATTTCATAATCGACAAAGGTCTTATATACCTGAAACAAGATGATGCAATGCAACAAATATGCATTCCAGACATGCCGGAACTAAAGACAGAGATTTTGTACGAGTCTCATGATGCAGCTACAGCAGCATATCCTGGAAAGCGCAGAACTTACATGAAGTTGAAGCAATGGTACTACTGGCCGAAGATACTTGAGACAGTACAAAAGTACGTCGAGACATGTGAAACATGTGCTCGATGGAAGTCAAACAGCCAGCGAAAGAAAGGATTAATGATTCCTATCCCCATTCCGGAGGAATGCTGGGAAGTAGTGTCAATGGACTTTTTTACTGGACTTCCCGTGTCGGAAGGGTATGACGCTATTTGCGTCATCGTAGACAAGTTGTCAAAAAGACCGATTTTTGCACCAACGCATACGACGGCAGATTCGAAAGACACCGCAAAGTTATTTTTCGACGCCGTAGTCCGTCATCACGGACTGCCGAAGGTTATTATCAGCGATAGAGATCCGAAGTTCACAGCAAACTTCTGGAAGTGTCTCATGAATATAATGGGTGTCAAACTAAGCATGACGACCGCTCATAGGGCGCAAGCAGATGGGCAAACAGAACGCCAAAACTTGGTTTTAGAAGACGCTTTACGCTGTCTGGTATCGTACAGTGAAGAAAATTGGGCCAAGCTACTTGGTACTGTAGAGTACGCGCATGCCACCTCAGTGAACGCGTCTACTAAGCTCACCCCGTTTGAGATCGATACCGGAAGAAAAGTATCCAATCTGATTTCTCATGAATACAGAGACTACGATGGTCTGGATCCACAACCCATCTCAGAGTTCGCTTCAAAGTTCGCCAAAGATCGTCAAGATCTAGTGCGTAAGGCACGAGAAAATCTAGAACAAGCCCAGGAAAGGCAAAAGAAGTATTACGATTCAAAAAGAACAAGCTTCACCTTTAACGTCGGTGACTTAGTTCTGCTGGATACCAAGAACCTACCACTCAAGACAGTTAACTCTCACACAGAGTTGAAGAAAGCGAAGCTCCCGGCCAAAAAAGTTGGACCGTTCGAGATAATGATAATGATTAAACCAAATGTAGCTAAATTGAAGCTACCGCGAAATATGAAGAAACAACACTCATCTTTCAACGTCGACCTACTCTCGCCATACAAGCCGAATGTCTCTGAGTTTGCGGGACGACCAATTCCGAAGGCATCACCAGTTATCCTAGAGTCGGACACAGGAGAAGAACTACACATCGTGGAAAAGCTGCTTCGTAGTCGTCAGCGCAGCCGCCAAAAAGAATGGCTAGTAAAATGGCATGGCCTCCCGGAGTGTGATAGTACTTGGGAGCGCGAGAAAACTATTCGCCACGTTTCGCATTGGCATCGACTAGTACAGGACTTTCGAGACCGCCAACGCGAAGTCAAGTCCGGGGAGATGTCAGGCCGCCGGGTACGTGCAACCTGATATATCATGTACCCGGGTTAGGGTTACACAAAAAGAATTTATATTGTATAAAAGCAGGCACGCCTCGCACTCACGACTACCCTAAATTAACCCTACAGTACTCCTCCCACCGTAATTAGTCTGTGTGCAAAAATAGTGTGTTCGGAATTAGTCTGGCCACAGACTAATTTAGGTGAAGAAAAATTAGTGAGCTCTCAAAACTTCCTAATTAGTCTGGCACAGTTGGCCCCCTGTACCATAACGAAGGTACAACGTACCGTAAAGAATGATGTAAAAAGCAAAGCAGCTTCACAGAGGGCGGAGGCTTCCTGTGGGGCTTGAGCTTAACTTGGTAAATTAAAAACTGACATTTTAGGTCCTTAGTTCGCTACTCTTAGCTACCTCTAAGCCTATCGTTCTAGAAGCCTTACGGTGACGTCATCTAATGACGTCAGACTGTGACGTCATTGTCTATCTAATCTATATTCTGCTGTGTATACTTAATGACGTCATTGTAGTATGCGTAAAACTGATATGTAAAGTTTTATAGTGGATGAGTGGCAGTCGCTTTTGAAAGGGTAAAGGAGAAATCACTAATCGGTACAAAGAAAATTCGAGTGGTCCAGATATAAAAAAGCCATCTATGGGGGGAACTGCTTCAACTTTGGTGTAGCCCCGAGTCCGTCCTATACAATGATTGAGTATATGCCAAAGGTTTTTGTTAATTTCGCTGAGAGGGGAGATGTTATTCGGACCCCCCCTACAGGATATTCGGACCCCCCTTGTACCGTAAGACAGGTACAATGTACCGTCCAGACCATAATAAGTAATGGTGACGTAAAAAGTGAATTACAACACCGAACCGCGATTCGATTGATAGCAACAACAGCGCACTACCGGTAGTAATGAGCTCGAACAAGAGAAATTTGAAATTGCAGAAATGACCTTATCGAACGGTAAGAGATACGTGACGGTGTCGACGTCAGCGCGATCGGTGACGGTTTGCAGATCGCAGTGCGATTGTTTGAATGCGCGTATCATGGGCGATTGCGCAGACGCAGGAATCTCCTGTGTAAACCAATCGGTACTGGGGCGTTCACGCGCATCACATTGTGGATCTCGGCTTCATCTTGAAGGAGTACATGCAAAACGAGTATGGCTTGATGTAGTAATTCGTGCTTTGTTGTTTGCTTCGTGGTCGGGGTTTGTGTGGCTGACAAATCTATCAAAGTACAAAACTTATACTAAGAAAAATACGCATCATTCCCAATCACAATATAATAAAAAGAAGAAAACAGAATAGGAGATAACACATACCTTTGATATTGGCGGGTACGGAAGGGCGGAGGGGGATGGCGCGGGTGGACTGTCTGCAACTTCTTCATAGATCCTCTTACATGTATTTAGGTACGGTAATAGTATTAATAAATGTCATCGCACCGTGAGACTTATCCTAGGTACGAGCTTGTCAGATGTCGTGGCTTTATTCATTGAGGTACATCGTACCTGTCTTACGGTACATGGGGGGTCCGAGTATCCTGTAGGGGGGGTCCGAATAACATCTCCCCGCTGAGAGCTTGCTGGGGCACACATAGCTGCTTGTCCTTTTTCATAAATAGAGGTACGGAAACAACTCATCCAGGCATTTAATATTACAAGTTGCCAACGCTCATTTTGTGAGGGGTAATTGGAGATATAATGGGCGAGGTGTTGATGATGTCAGATTCGACAGGTACATTCTATCAAAGTAATTTCTTTCTGTATCCGACACCAAATGCATCGCCATGAGTGCGAAGCAGATGTTTGAAAAATGACCAAGCGCCACGATCGTAAAAATATTGATGCCCGTGGTCTTAGGCACATTCTCAAAATGATGAGCCTAAAGAGCAACTTATAGAAGCGGTAGGGATAACTACCAGCACAAATGGTAGCAGTAGGAGCGAGACGGCTTTATTGAAAATAAATTTCAGCCTCACTATTCAGAATTGCTGCAATTGCAAAGAAGGGAAAGTGAGAGCGCGAAAAATGCGGCTGAACCCGTAACTCTTCTTCTTAGCAACTTTCTGGATGTACCTGAGCACGTGAAAATGCAGTTGCAGCATTTTTCAGGTGCGAGGCTTTTCGATTCTTTGCTCAAGCGAGCCGCAGAAGGATCTAAGTTTGTCTCTACATTACATGGCTGAAAGGGTGACCACTTATGAAATGACCCAGGAAAAGGGGAAATTCGCTCATCCATACAAAAATACAGTGTGTTGGTTCACATACAGGATTTGTGCCAGATAGGGGAACCCTCATTGGGAGGTGTGACTGTACATGTATATCACCAGGTTGCTATAAATCGCTAATCGGTACCCTGATTCAAATTCGTTCTTTGCCAGAAGGTGTACACTTCAGACCCGACTACATTGTCTCCAACCCGCAATTTTTACCGGTCCCGGGGCGAGGGCTTAATCACAATATGCCGTATAACTATTGCCATTCTTACGATAAATCCTGCTCAACTCGCAAAAGCTGATTTCTTTAGACTGTAGAAACGTAGAGCAAACAATTAAAGACCGCGTTAGACCAGACCCTAAGATGGCATGTACATGTATTTGATTCTTCCTGTGAAGAAGTTGACTTCATTATACACGTCCTTCCTTATGACAAAAATAATACTACGCCCCACTGGGCGGGTAGCAGTCCACCCACTGCGATGTCTCGGCCGCACACTCAACCACCGCACTGCCAATGGTGAGACAAGCCAGAAGGTTCGTGTGCCTGTTCAACCTTCTTAAGGTCAACATTTTCTAAGTTCGTCTGTGTAGATAGCGAATAATATTAATCGAACTTATTGCTTATATTTCCGTAAACACGCGACGTTCTTTTACGAAGTACTGACTTCTAGATATCAAAGGCAACATGTAACCGTCATTTTAGTGCTCCAAATAAGGGCGTGTTGCCATTGATATCTAAATCCAAGACATAACTCAAATAAAAGGGCATGTCACTACATCATGCTCTTCTATTTGAGTTATGTCTTGTGAATACATCACACAGCGGTAAGATGAAGCTTTGTGAAGGCATTTTGGAGAACCCAGAGGAGTCGTTTAAAAGATGTAGGAGCATCCGAAGAAGCTTAGCAAGATTATGCCGATCCATGCGAGACACTGATGAGTTCATGCTTTTGGCTGACTATAGGTGGACCTGTGGCCATAAACGCCGTGCGAATTCCTTCTCGAGCACTTCTTCATCTCGCTGCTGTAAATGCTGGAGCGGTCCATGAGATACTTCCGCGCGTAGTAAGTGTTGTGTGCTATCATATTGCCAGTGACGACGACAGTGTACAACGCCAAGCTACTCGCTCTTAAAGGCTGTCATTTCGCCTGAAGTGATAGAAACTGAAGGAACATTTGATGATATCTCTCGTGCGCTTGCCTCCTTACAGAGTCTCACGTCGCTTCGCTTTCAAAGCGCGTGAAACATGTCTTCCTGCTTATTGCTGAGATTTTCCGCTACTACGGTGTTTCTAGCCGACCGGCTCTGGAGCCTACTCTCGTCACCTACATGAGACTTCTGACCAACTTCCTCAACAGCAGCAAGGCGGCAAGATTACTCAGTCTCTTTCAGATTTGTTCGCAGCTGCTGCGGGTCCGGCCGTTGGAGTCCTTGGTGCTTGTGCCTTCCTTGGGATTATTCCTATTGATCAACCGACCGAAATTGTGAGTGAAAAGCGTGTGTGGTCGCTGCCAATTTTTCGTGACGTATTGCGATCGGCCCAACGTGTTTGTGAGCTTGGATTCTTTGTGGATGTCGTTCTACCGATGGCCCGTGCCTGCGAATTTTAAACCGCCTCGGTGGCCATCTGTGACTCGCACCCAAATTTTTTGTAGGAGGATTCTCAACTGCAAGATCCCACGCGTGTCATTTGTGAGCCACTGCTTATTGGATTTGTTCCAGTGAAAACATGCGTTTGCGAGTACTTGCAAATTTAACCCGGGCGAGAAATTGTCTTCACGAGTACGCTGAATATCATAAGCAGCTACAATTCAATGACATAATTTTTTAAATGATAGGTGTAGTGGTGGTTGGTGTGGTTCTTGGGGGCAGCATTCTTGTCCTTAACGTTGCTTCCCTAGCCACGACCAATTATTAGCTCACAAGTCGAATCATATTGCGGTTTTTAGCGCTTCATCAACTGCGGCGATGTAATGATCTACAAGTGTTGAAGCTGAACACGTATTCAAAATCATCGACGTATCTGGATTTAAGCTACATTAGACATCAAACAACCCGTAAATTTTTTAACACGATCGCTGAAGCTATTCTAATACGAAGTACATGGTATTAAAAACTTGATCCCAACATACTAGCCGATAAGATGTCGCTAACTTTAACCACAGTTTTTATCGTCCTCACTGGGACTCGAAATCACATGAAAAGATCGAGCGAGACCTCTGTGCATTTAAAGGACCTATCGTATATCGACGATGCTTCAGATTGGCGCATCTCCTACTGATAACTTCGAGAGGGGATTAAGAGTACAATAAGCTTCGATACCAGTCGAAGACGATGCAATTTCAGCCTCTACAGATGACAAATTCACGGGAGTTTGCTCACGACAAAGCAATTGATGTTTGTTCCATATCTCACGAGTGCCTTTCTGAATCGTCTCGTTGATGGTTTAGTGACGACGTCCAATAGGTAGAACAGTACAAAAGTCTTGTGATGTTACGCCGGATCGTCGTGCACCACGGACACTTATTCAATGCAAAGCACATCGAATAATTCGTTCGTCCTCTCGCAATGGAGTGCGACAGTATTCGCTCGACAGCGTCTAAAAATGGTCTCGTAGCTTGCGTAGAGATCTTCGAGCTCTTACCTTCATCAGTGATCGAGCGTCCATTGCTTGGTGGTGCTCGCGCGGAACTACTTGGCGTGATTTTTCGCCGCTCTGTTTGCGAAAAACGATTCCTACGCGGTGCTGCAACAATTGCTATCGAAAAATTAGCTACTAACGTCGCGAGGTTACCGCTTCTAATTGCTGCTTCACGATATAGTGGCAACAAGAATCTAGGTTGTGTGCATCGGCTGCGAAACTCATCGCTATGAGCTTAAACTTCTTTCAAAACGACCGAGCCAACAAGTTTTGAGACGGGATGGCTCTTCAAGGCAACGAGACTTTAAAATTAGTCTATCGAGGATAAGCCGCATTTCGCGATAGTAAAGTTCGCAACGATCGGGTCGTAGCAACGACGAGTTTGCAGCTGTTGGATGAGATCTTAGGCGCTCAAACTCTCGAGCTCGGTTTCCGAGGTGCTTTACCCGACGTTACACTGGTCACAAAATCGAGTGTACAGAAAAATGTAACCAGGCAAAAACATGCTTCAAATAAGGGCATGTTGCCATTGATATGTTGTGGTTATTGATATCTAGAAGTCAGTACATGTATTTTCGGACGGAGGTAGTATAATACTCGGAGTAACTTAAAACGAACGTTCAAGAAATAAGAAGAGAGCGGTCGAGCTAAGCTGAAGTGCTATTTACAAACACCTCCTTTATGCGTTTGAGTACTACGTCGTGCAGGTTATCCAGCGTGTCATGAAACGAGTGCACGTTGATGCGAATCTCCGTGAACGGAAGCATCCTTTCCTCTTGGCTATGCGAAATTAAATAATTCTGCACCTCTTGCAAATTGTTAAATCCAATGGCGTTCTGATCACCGCGGTATCGTGGATCAGGAGAATTTGTCATAAAGTCACGGTGGTCAGCCTTGTCAAGCGTTAGCAGGAAGGGAACGACGATACCCGAACAAGTGGCGCTGCAATCGTTTTCAGGTGTACCGATTGTCTTCTGATAGAGACGTGGGTCGATGTGGAAGCCCTCTATGATAAGTGACTTTCCATCCTTGAGACACTTGTTAATATCCGCATTCACACCCTTACGCACCACATCACACTCCTTCTGGTACTCGGCGATAAGATCATTGGTAGATGGGAAAGTCGTCGTAATGTAAGAAGTCTTCTCTTGCCTACAAGCAAAGACTTTTAATTGGTGTCCCCTGTTTCGTGCAGGTCTTACTACATGCAGTGTAATTTACCCTGAAAAATTGCACATGAGTTCAAAGATAAGATCGGTCTGCAAGACACTGGAAAGATTTAGGCGATCAGCTAACTGCAGATACGCAGCAAATCAAAGATGTCATGAGTACCTTATTTTCATTGTAAAGATACTAAAGTGAAGAACGTACTTTCGTGGCTAACGTCGATTTTCCAATGCAGGCGGTTCCAGCCAATATAATGAGCAGTGGAACTCGATTCCGATGAAAACTACACTCCAAGAATGATTCGTATAATGAACATCTACGCATGTAACGCTGGTAAAATAAAAAAATCGTAACTGCCTACCTCGACATCATCCGATAGCAAGAGATTTGCGATTCGCCATATCCAAACACCAGCATTGTTTTATATAAAAAGTCTTCAAACTGTTCTTGACCGATATCTGTAAAGTTTAAATCCACCAATGTCTGCCAGAATAAAGAAATCCCATTAAACACTCGCTTGCTAGATTGTTCTCAATCTTCTTCTCACCCTCTTCAAGTCTAACGAGATCTGCACCGCGTCTCTCGAATTAATCTACCCATTTTTATAGCAATCGCTAAATATGTTTTTGCCTTTTAAAATTAATTTCCACGCATTACCTTGGCGCTAACCAATGCGCGGCACAGCAGATAGCGCGACAATACGTAGACATGATCTTCGACCCACACGCGGACTTTGACAAAATCGTATTTAGATTGATTACGCTTGACTATGACCTCGGTTTGCTCGGAGGGAGGTGTCTTCGATAGGAACTGTAGCTTCTCAGACGGCAGCGTCTCCTCCATGATCTTTCAAACCTGATAACACTACCGGTAGGAGGCTATTTTTCGTCGCAAATACCGGTACCGAAACGTTATTACCGTATTCACTGATTGGATGGTATGAAATACAGTATCGTCCGTCCACCAATCGACAGTTCGTGGCTGCGGACACTCTGAATTCAATACTCAAAATGGCTGCAGCAAGTGCTCGCAAGCGACGCAAGGTAGAGCCTGTTTCTAAACCTGTTAAGGCTAAGAAAGATGTTGTGACCAAAGCGCCTAATGGTGTCAGTTCAGTAGAAGCGAATCAAGCAATCACAAAAAGTAAGTCGAAGAATGGAAAGAAGGCGTCAACGAAAGTGAAAGCGGAAAGACCAAATAGTGAGAGTGAGGAAAAGCCCAAGGCTAGCAAACGGAAATTGAGTGAAAAAAAGACGAAGGTGACGATGGAAAGCTCAGATAGTGACAGTGATGAAGAACCCACGAATAGCAAACAGAAACCGAGTGGAAAGAAGACGCAGGTGAAGATGGAAAGCTCGGATAGCGAAAGCGATTCAGATAGTGACAGTGATGAAGAGTCCAAGGCTATCAAACGGAAACCGAGTGGAGAGAAGACGCAAGTGAAGGTGGATAGTGATTCGGACAGTGAAAGTGATGAAGAACCCAAGACTAGCAAACAGAACCCGAGTGGAACGAAGACGCAGGTGAAGATGGAAAGCTCGGATAGCGAAAGCGATTCGGATAGTGACAGTGATGAAGAGTCCAAGGCTAGCAAACGGAAACCGAGTGGGGAGAAGACGCAAGTGAAGGTGGAAAGTGATTCGGACAGTGAAAGTGATGAAGAACCCAAGACTAGCAAACAGAAACCGAGTGGAAAGAAGACGCAGGTGAAGATGGAAAGCTCGGATAGCGAAAGCGATTCGGATAGTGACAGTGATGAAGAGTCCAAGGCTAGCAAACGGAAACCGAGTGGGGAGAAGACGCAAGTGAAGGTGGAAAGTGATTCGGACAGTGAAAGTGATGAAGAACCCAAGACTAGCAAACAGAAACCGAGTGGAAAGAAGACAGATGTGAAAGATGGAAAGCTCGGATAGCGAAAGTGATTCGGATAGTGAAAAGGTGAAAGAGCCCAAGACTAGCCAACAGAAATCGAGTAAAGAGAAGGCAGATGTGAAGATGGAAAGCTCGGATAGTGAAAGCGATTCGGACAGTGAAAGTGATGAAGAATCCCAAGACTAGCAAACAGAAACAGAGTTGGAAAGAAACGCAGGGTGAAGATGGAAAGCTCGGATAGCGGAAAGCGATTCGGATAGTGACAGTGATGAAGAGTCCAAGGCTAGCAAACGGAAACCGAGTGGGGAGAAGACGCAAGTAAAGGTGGAAAGCGATTCGGATAGTGAAAGTGATGAAGAACCCAAGACTAGCCAACAGAAATCGAGTAAAGAGAAGGCAGATGTGAAGATGGAAAGCTCGGATAGTGAAAGCGATTCGGACAGTGAAAGTGATGAAGAACCCAAGACTAGCAAACAGAAACCGAGTGGAAAGAAGACGCAGGTGAAGATGGAAAGCTCGGATAGCGAAAGCGATTCGGATAGTGACAGTGATGAAGAGTCCAAGGCTAGCAAACGGAAACCGAGTGGGGAGAAGACGCAAGTAAAGGTGGAAAGCGATTCGGATAGTGAAAGTGATGAAGAACCCAAGACTAGCAAACAGAAATCGAGTAAAGAGAAGACAGATGTGAAGATGGAAAGCTCGGATAGCGAAAGTGATTCGGATAGTGAAGGTGATGAAGAGCCCAAGACTAGCCAACAGAAATCGAGTAAAGAGAAGGCAGATGTGAAGATGGAAAGCTCGGATAGTGAAAGCGATTCGGACAGTGAAAGTGATGAAGATCCCAAGACTAGCAAACAGAAACCGAGTGGAAAGAAGACGCAGGTGAAGATGGAAAGCTCGGATAGCGAAAGCGATTCGGATAGTGACAGTGATGAAGAGCCCAAGACTAGCAAACAGAAATCGAGTGAAGAGAAGTCAGATGTGAAGATGGAAAGCTCGGATAGTGAAAGTGATGAAGAACCCAAGGCTAGCAAACAGAAACCGAGTGAAGAGAAGGCGCAGGTGAAGATGGAAAGCTCAGATAGTGAGAGTGATGAAGAACCTACGGCTAGCAAACGGAAACCGAGTGGACACAAGGCGCAGGTGAAAATGGAAAGCTCGGATAGTGACAGTGATGAAGAATCTGTGGCGACCAAACGAAAACCGAGTGGAAAGACGACGCAGATGAAGATGAAAAGCTCGGATAGTGAAAGTGAGGAAGAGCCCAAAGATAGCGTACGGAAACCGAGTGGAGAGAAGACACAGATGAAGTTTAAAGTGGACAGCTCCGATAGTAAAAGTGATAAAAACATGCCTGGCAACAATGATGGCAGCTCCAACATTCAGGACGAACCGTTTGAGAAGGGTTTGTCGAGTAGCGCTGACAATTTAAATGAAGACGAAAGGCAAAACGTTTTGATGACTTTCAAAACTAACGAAGATAACAAGCGTGACGGAAAAGTAGAGGAATCGGCAAGCTCTGACAGCTCAGGTGAGGAAGATGAGCACTATCACGAAGACGTAGTTCAAGCGCCAGTGAAGGTACAAGTGCCGGCGAAAAGTAAACCTGAGTCCAAGAAAGAAGCAAATCATTCTCAGACTGATACCGTGATGAATGAAGAGGAAGATAATGATACCGGCATTCGGCTGGGAACGATACGTCGTCTTCTCACGATTCTGCCCAAGGAAAAACTGATTGAAATTGTTTCACTTGCGTAAGTTGCTGCTAATTTTGCCACGTTTTACGAAGTCGTGCGTATTATTTGGGTGCTAATATGGCTGTCCGCATTTGCCCCGTTTGTGTGTGTTACTCACTGTTTTGTAGAGCGACGCAGCATGATAAATTGTATAATCACTTGAAATCTGCTGTCAGATCAGATGTGGTCCACCGCAAAGTGTTTGTGCGTGAATTAGCATGCGATATTCGATCTGAGAAGCTTAAGAAAGCCATTGCATGTTTTGGTGAAATCCAAGATGTATCCATCATCAAGAATACATCGAATGGCAAGTCAAGTGTATATGGTGTCGTTACTTTCAAGAATATGGAGGCTGCTCAGCGCGCTGTGCAAAAGAAGCGTCTTTTCATTGATGTACGTTTTTAGTCTTGCTTTTATGTATGTTGGAAGGTATACGTGATCATCTTTTTATTTTATTTCCAGGATGGCTGGGCGTTGTGTAGCTTTGAAAATTTCGATGAAAAAGATCCACAACCAGAAAACAAAATACCGCCACCTCAGCTGTTACCATGGCCAATTCATGGTTTCCCTCCTCAACCATTGCCGTTCCCAAGACCTGGCCCTGCACACCAAATACCGATGCATCCAATGCAGATGCACGCCATGGCGATGCAACAAATGCCGATGCAACGAATGCTGATGCGACCAATGCCGATGCAACCAATACCGATGCAACCAAAGCCGATGCAACAAATGCCGATGCAACCAATGCTGATGCAACCAATGCCGATGCAACCAATACCGCTGCAACCAAAGCCGATAGACCCGATGCCGGTGCAACCAAAGCCAATAGACCCGATGCCGGTGCAATTAAAGCCGATAGACCCGATGCCGGTGCAACCAAAGCCGATAGACCCGATTCCAATGCAGGTAGAGCGGCAGAAGATTTTTGTGGTTGGACTGAATGAAAACACCCCAATTAAGACATTCGTCGAGGAATTCATGGCGTATGGTGAGTTGGAAGAAATTCATGTGCCCCGTGATAAAGTGTCGGGAAAGTGTAAAGGCTTTGCCTTCGTCAAGTATCGTTATCAAGGCGCGGCTGAGCGTGCGCTAAAGCACCCGTTCAAGATAATTGCTGTACGGAACTTTTGTTTTCCAATTGTTTTACGTAACAACGCTCATAAATTACTGTTTGTGTAGGGTGCTAAGACGACATGCATAGCTTGTTACAAACCAAGAAAACAAGTGTTAGAGGATGCTCCACCTGTGGTCCATCATTCTCAGGCGTCCAAGACCCCGGTCAACGGAACGCGGTCAGCGCCCCGAACAAAATCTGAAAAGCGTCCTCCATCCCCCGATGATAGGGAACAATCGAAGAAACGTCAGAGAACGAACAGGGATTGAGAGGTCCTGAAAACTATCGTCCCTATCGAGGATTTAGGTTATAGAACTGCATCTTTTGATTTTATGTCAAAACCTTCCGAAAATTCGTAGCTAATTCGCATTTGGTTTCACTACATAGATCCATCTTCTGTACCCCTGTCAGCTGTATGGAAAACGATTGATCGATCAGTCAATACATAAAAAATGAAGCAATCGTATTAAATTCATTAAACTGATCCTTACCTTGTCGAAGAAGAGAAGACCCGCTTGCATTTCAATGACATTTAGCGGAACCTGGAAGTCGCGGAGGTCCTTCTTCTCAGGAATGATCTTGTTTGGCAAAATGAAGCCAGCTGTAGCAAACCCTTGTCCGCCTCGTTTTTCACCTAAAACTACTTTGAAGAAGTGTGTCGGAACAGCGATAGTATTGGGCGGATATCCAACGACAGGGTAGGACACCTCGAACTCTCCCGTTCGCTTATTTTTCTAATGTTTACAGCCACGAACGCTTGAGAAAAATGTAATGATACAACTAGGTAGTATTTACTTACCTTGGGTAAAAAGAGAGGTCCGGTTATGACGTAAACAGCGTCATACTGGCCAGCCAGATGACGTATAAACCCTTCCAGACGTGACCAGTAGCCACGGTTAAACCCTTCCCCAACCTGGGGTGAAATGTTTGTCATGAGAAAACTCTCATCCATGGCTTTTTGCGAATGGCTCATATTACCTGCAATAAAAATGCAATGCAAAGGATAAACATGTGTCATGTTTCTTGCATCAGCTTCAAAGAATATGACTGTGATCACATCATACGAGCAGGTGCCAGGTGGCCCTTATCATAGCCACTTTTTAGATATCGATTTGGATGCACCCTGAATTGCTCAGGGACGTTTTTATCCACTGCAAACGTAGACTTCGCTCGATCTGTCTTTTCCTCGACACGCAGCGAATTTTTCGTCACATACTCCATCACCCATGCTGGATTACGTGTACTATCACGGCAAACCGATTAATTAGCAATTATCATTCTACTACTACTCCTTTTTAAAGTTAGGCATATACCGATAATCGAATGACACGACGTAGCCTGACCGCACGAAGACATTCGAATTCGAAGGCATCCCATACCGCAGAGCTTCATGTTTTAAATCAACTGATTTGTGGTCAGTTGGGATAACGAAACGGTCATTAGGCTTGTGCTCGTGTTCTTCAATCCCTAGTAAAATTAATGTCCCTGCAACACCAACGGAGATACCCAGTGATACACCACCTAACGTCCGTCTGCTCGTCCACCAATTATGCCACATAATTCAGCAAAACGACATCATGTATCGAAAATTGAAGACTGCTATCACGTACCGGAGACTCGGAGGCAACAGGTTAAACAACAAACGAGCCTGAGCTTGATGACGTCTGCCTTTCATCGTAATTGAAACGCATCGTCTGATTCAAATGTATGATTGGATAAAAAACAGTGTGTGCCGCTGTGTACGAATTATGTAAGTGCTATTGCTTGGTGTCTAGCAGACATACTTTTCATAGAATCCATCATGTCGAGAAAGAATAACCGCAACAAGATTAAGGCGCAGTATGAATTGGAGGTGGAGAAGGAGCGACAACGCAAGGAGAAACTCATGAAAAAACGTGAAAAGGTGCGTATAAATGAATTATGATATAATCCTTTAGCTGACATGTTACTATTGTTGCAGAAAGCGAGTGCTCAGAAGGGCAAAGAAACGGTGAAAAAGGTCTCGAGCAAAGTGTTGAGAAGAATGCGCATGCGACAGATGGAAAAAGAGGCTCGTGGTGAAATGAATATAGACGAGGGGCAGAAGAAGGAGAAGAAGGAGAAGACGAAGAAACGAAAGGCTGATGAGATGGAGACGGAGGAATAGACACATTTTCATAAACCTTTCTTCCACCTATTATCTTTTGGTTTTGTTTAGTGCTAACCTGACAGAGAAAAAACAATGTCTGAGTTTTTTCTCACTATTGGTCCAGATACGTATCATGACGTCCTATGTCTTGCAGTGTTTCCTAATCACAGTATAGAGGTAACGGCGTCTGAATGTAAGTCAACGGAGGTACAGAAGCCTATTTCGACAGCTACGACTCCTGTGATAGTGGTAAGGTATAAGTGACGAATCGTTGAATTAGCATACGCATGCTGAAGCATTCTTTTCGCGATTAGATGCAGTGTTAATAGTTGCCGGAAGATGTGGAGTCACTGTGCTCAGTGAAAGCAGTAAAAAGGATTCACCTCTCTTTGATGGAAACATCAAACTCAAATTTTGCAGTATTGGATTTGAAAAAATAATGTATAGTTAAGTCACATACTTAAGCGAGCACCGACGAAAAGCTCAAAACTGGATAATGTGAATAACCAACAAGAGCGACAAAGATGTCACTTATTGTTTTGAACCCATCATGGTTAACCACAACAACTCCTCGAATACTTTTAAGTCGTTGTCCTAGAGTTTGAAATTCGAAAATTGTTTACAGCAATTACGAACATGTCGATCGACAATCGGAAGGAAATAGCGTTAGTATCTGTGAATATGTACGTGCGTGTACTACGGTAGCGGCTTTTTAGCCCTTGTCTATTTAGTACATCTTACGCATTTCCGTGAAGTGTTAAAACCCATGCACTTCAGCTTCAGAAAACTCATCTTGTTTCTCATGACCAGTGTACAGGTAGCTCCCGATGGAAAAGACGGTCGAGGCTGAGGCCGCTCATCGGATCTCGTACACCGTCTTATTGATGACTGTAGGAAAGTATGTAGATGCAGCTAGCACTAATCTGTAGTGCCGAGTACTTCCAAATTGGCTAGAGATTGAAAGTATTTAATACACCAAAGCTTAATCGGTTTCGTCAAATGTCCAAAATAAAATCAGCAATGACCAAAATTATTCGTCATAGTACGGCGTGCACACACGGGACTAAATTCCGTGGTACAGTGTACACTTTTCCTGGTACGGATGTTCAATGTTAGGTAAGCCCCCTCATTGGAGTGGGCCCGAGCTGTTACTGGACCAAAAATGAATTTTTGGAGCCACCCACTCAGTGGCGTGGCTCATTTCCGGTAGGTGTAATTCATTTTCACATTTGCCCTCAACTGAAAAGTCGCGTTCACAATGCTGCTCTTCTCGTAAATGGTGTCCGCTGTTGCTCTATCTGTTATCGGTACTATTGCTCAAGATTCAGCTAATAAATCTGGCGTAAAATTGAACTCCACGAGACTTGTCTGAAAAATCGAATTCGTCTTTGACTTTCACGACCTCGGAAGCCACTAAGTTTGTAAAACGTCCGTGGAGGTGTGACATTCGCTAAGCTCGTGTACGTGCGGTGGAGATTGCCCCTTTTTGGCGATGATCTGGAGGTAGAAGACGCGCGCTTTCCCCTTATACTTGGCTGTGGAATATCGAACTTTATTGACGTTTTCGTCGTCCTTTGAGACACTTTGCCTCCATTTTAGCCGTGAGTTCGAGTAGATTTCGTACCATCCTGTGTTGTTAAATTATACCGACACCGCCCACGCGTCTTTTTCCTCGTAATGAGGCAATGGTTACCTACTGTCCTGGATGGGCAATTTCCTCGGTCGAAAAGTACTTATCATGATCGTCTCTAAACGTTTGTTGGCTGAATCTTTAGCTGTAGCGTCGCTAAGAGCCAGAGCAAAAGCGGCCAGCATTTTCCAGAAGAGTTTCATTGTGGATGCTCGTTTTCAGTCGAGGGCAAAATCTAAAGCGGGATTCACGTACTTCGTCTTTTCTTCCTAAGTAAAGATGTGGCTGCAGTGTAGTATAAGGAAGCTAATGCGAATGTTATGCTTGTTGCTGTTGCTGATTGGATGTCTGAGCTTCTGCTCTAATTTGTATTGATTTTTCGGTGTGCTTTCCTACCGGTTGCTAACGCATTCGTTTCCTCCTACTGCAATATGGACCGGACTGACTTCTTATAATTAGGTGAGCATCTGTCCGTAGTTGAAGGGCGCAGGTCAAGACCGAACTTGTTCGACATTTCACTTAACTGGTAGGAGTACTACGAAGTATATCATTCTCCTTGGGTGCTGATGCCCCAGCCTTGGAAAGCAATGGAATTTCTCTCGACAGCAAAAACTTACCCGTGCTAATCAACCTTTCTGTACTATGTAGAAAGCGTGTGGTGAATACGTTCGTTACGTGTAGCATGGACTACTTTACGAATCGAGCGCCGTAAGTGTTGGCAACTATCTGAGTTTTTTAACCCATTGCTAGGGTCTTAAGACATCGTATCTTTATTTCACATGTCACGCAATGCGTACAGAGAAACTATTCACATAAAGTAAAAACGCGATTTTCAAGTCATTGCACAAGAACGTGCATAAAGATTCGAAACTTTGCTTCCAAAAAATTCTAACAAAACTAATGGTTCATCTACAGAATGCATAACTAAGGACACAAAATATTCGAATATCGCGATATTCCTTAACTTACTTGCAATATCGCGATATTCAAATAATGCATTATGGGCGATATAGTGTAGCCCCTTACACATTTGGGTCAGATGGACAAAAAAATACTTCACTTAAAATACCAAATTTCGAAATGCAGTTAAACTGAGAATTTATACCGTGGGCTTGCAACTACAGTCACACCTCCTTAAGTAGTGCACTCACGAACCAAGATAATTCGAGTGGTCCAGATATGGAAACGTCATCTATGGGGGTGAGATACGGTTACTACATTTGTGATTGAGCATATTTTCGCTAAGAGCACACATGTTTGCTTGTGCATTTTTCAGTACTAGAGACACGGAAACAACTCATCCTGATATTTGGTGTCAGAAGGTTGCCAAAACTCATTGCGCGAGGGGTAGATGAAGATATACCGACGCCGTCGGGCGAGGGTCAGATCCGACAGATACATTCTATCCGTGGACAGGAAAATATGTCAACCTGTCAAAGTCCCTTCTTTCTGTATACGAAATGCCTTATATGCATTCGCAATACGATGAGTCTAACAGAGCAACTCATAGAGGCGATAAGGCTGACCAGCAGCGCTAATGGTAGCAGTAAGTACGAGACAGGTTCACTGATACAAAATTCACTTTTCTTTCCACACTAGTACAGAATTACAACAATTGTAAAGTACACAGGAAAGCAGTCAAGCCGCCATTTTGATTCAGAGCGCGCGCTTGCAGGATTGTCTGCGCTGTGCGTTGTTGATGGTCTTCTTCGCACACCGGCAACTGACGACCCACTTATGATAGATGAAGAAGGCAGATATGTGCTGACCCATACATTTAGCAAAGCAAATATTTCAATTCAAAGTTTACCTCGTAAAGGAGCTTACAAGGTCATTTTTTGCGAAATAAGAGGACTGGTGTCATGGCTGAAGTCACGACCCAAGAATTTTTTTTGGTAATTTTGGTTACCACTTATAAAATGACTCGCGTAAAGGGGGAATTCGCTCATCCATACTAAAATACAGTGTGTTGATTGGTCCAGACAATTGTGGGTTCAGATACAGGATTTGTGCCACTTAGGGGGGGGTCTCCTTGGGAGGTGTGACTGTACTGACTACTAGATATCAATAACCACAACATATCAATGGCAACACGCCCTTATTTGAAGCATGTTTTTGCCTGGTTACATTTTTCTGTTAACTCGTTTTTGTGACTACTAGTACGTAATACCGGTATTGGACCCGTTGTCCCTGAGGGCTCGTTCTCAACACATTCATGAGTGGTTTCGCTTGCCATAATCACGGTCGTAGTCGCGATCTCTGTGTCGATGAAGATGCCAGTTGTCACCACTGTTGCGGTTCCGGTCGAGGTCTCTATCGTGAAAATCAGTTTGTCTCGACCCAGCTGCTTCCCTATCACACGTCGTCCGAGCTACTGCTACTGCTGGTGCTACAGCGTTCGTCCCAATCACAATCACGATTGCGATCTTTTGAGCAAACTCGCTCTTTGTCACGGTAACTGCGCTTGTTGTCATCGTTGTAATGCCTTCGACCACGATCGCGACTACTGCGTTCTCGATCGTATTCATGCTCCATTTTTGACGAACTTCTGACCTGTGGTCTTTTCGACTGCTCGATGTAACAGCTTGAAGTGGAAGTCCCAATTAAAAAAACTCGAACGGTACGCATTCGTCGGAGTTTCATCTTAATTTTCCCATAAATGTCTATTCGTATCACGAATAGCTTCAGTGGAGGAAATGAACAATCATGAATGTAAGTGATATATTCTATAAATCCTGATTAAGCAAAGACTGACGTCTCGCTGTTGTCTCACAAGTCTCATCCAATCTTTTGTCATTAGAATACGAAGCTTGCGCAGCGGTATATCCATGACGCAGCGTAAAGTAGTTTTGAACGTCCAGTATCTCTAGGCAGTCGCCATAGGCGGCCAATGACATATCGCCATCGTTGCCGCAGCGGGTGTCTCCTTACGCGAAAATGAGCTCATTCCGGCTGTCTTGTTGACTCTTGGTCTCCTCAAGACGCTCTTCTGACCAAAGAGAGCAACTTTTTAATGAAGAAGTGGACGACCAGTCGCTTGCAAAATCGATTGTGCTTGTGCTAATGTTTGGCGTGACGTCAGCACCATCACAATCGAGTCTCTTCAACTTGGACCCCTCACTTAAACGACTACGTAGCAAAATCACTGCTTTGTGTTGCTGTTGCTGCAGTGCCATGCTTTGCATTTAGTCCCCATTCTGCCCTTGTGCCAGCACTCGAGCAGTTGTTTGAGCCCCAAGGAATCTGATCGTATACGAGAGCGTATTGTGGTCCAAATAGGCCTCGCGAATCTGCTGGAAGATTGTTATTGAGTGCGATCTCGACACCATCAGTGCAGGAATTGTCACGGCTTTTGCCAAATGACTAGAATGCTTCCCTGTATCCATCACAAACCCCTCTCCATTCCCCTGCTCGTTTTGCTGGCCACAAGTACTGTACTGCCACTGCCCTCCCTTAACGCTCTTGAAGATGTTGGATTATTCTTGCGACTGAATCCGAGCGCCGCTGCTATTAGGTTCAGCACCAGTCCGAAGCGCTTGATAGAAGGCAATGTCTTCATCATCACAGCCAGATCTTGCACTCCCATATCCACCGCCAGTGCCAGCACGAGCTGTAACTTCTGTGCCTCAGAGAATAACTTGTAGTCTTCACACAAGTATAATGCGAACTCTCTGCGGCGCTTGAGGCCAATGACAAAACCGTCGCTTACATCTGCATCTAGGAGCTCCTTATGAGTTTAAGTTAGTAAGAGAAGTTTCTTTTAAAGTAAAATTTCATGAATGTAGCTACCTGAATCTGTCTAGTAAAATCAGCGCGATTAAAGCATACCGTTTCAGCGGACATGTAGTCACCACCAGGTCGACTCCACCGTGCAAGCTCAGCATTTCGATTGTCTGGCTAGCTAGCAGCTTTACGTTTCTTGGAATTTTTTGCTAGGTGGGTCGCACTTAACTGATTTGTGTTTCAAGTAGTGACATGCCTTCTATTTGGGTTATGTCCTGGATTTAGATACCAACGCCCTTATTTGGAGCACTAAAATGACGGTTACGCGTGGCCTTTGATATCTAGAAGTCAGTACTCTCACTTTGAATTAATTCGTGAAACAAAAGTAAAAATGAGAT
>MIQA02005963.1:0-14026 GCA_001887855.2 Sclerospora graminicola
ATGATTGCGAAGACCTTCGCAATCATAACTTTGATAGAAGTACCGACGATAGACGTCGGTACTTTATCGACCTATTCTATCAGGCTCTTTATTACACGAACCGGAAAGGGTCGAGGAAGAACAGGGACGATAAAGACGCCCTGACACAAAGTTGGAACGCCTTTGTTGAAAACTACAACAAAGATCCCGACGATTACGTGAGCAAAGTTCACGTAAACCGCGAGCGCTTCTTAAAGCACTCACGTTCAGGAAAAATGGAGTTTATCCATTTTACCCGCATTAAAGAAGGCATTTCTTGCGGAGTCTAGTTTGCCCTTGTTGCCCCAAGGGGGCTCCTCGTCTTACCGAAAAGGAGCTAGGAGGGTACCGAGGTTACTCGATACCCGCTAGTGTTAAGGGCCTAATTGATGCCCTTAATGTATCAGCACCTAGTGCTGATACTTTGCACCCATCAACATCTAGTGTTGATGTCCCACTAGCATCAACACCTAGTGTTGATGCTTCTTACGAGTTTGAGGAGAAGTATTCTATTCAAACTCCTGCAGGAGGTCAGGGGAATCCGCCCTTAGCACCTCAATCGATTCCCCAGAGTCAAACGCTTGGGAATACCCCAACCAGCGTACCAATTTCTCGGTACGCTGCCCCTTCTTATAGAGAGCCGAGCGCTTCGATAGCAAGCGCTCGAGAAAAAAACGCTTATTCCCCTGATTATCAATCAGGGGCGCGAGGGTTGGAAATTCCCTCGGCGTTGTTGTTGCGGATCATGGCTCGCAGCTCCGCAAGCTCGAGAGGCATTACAACGGGCTGAGCGCCGATATGGCGCACTCGATGAGGACGTATCGTTCTCATCGCGATGAGATTCGCGACATTTTAAGCACTCATCTCGCTATGCAGCAGAAGAATGATCTTCTGCTGGTCGATCTCGATCGACTAAAGGCGGAGATGGAGAATCTCCGGCTTCCCACAATTGGTTGAAAACCGATTACAAGTCTCTCTTGGAAGACTTGAAGAATCACGGCATTCGCCGTGGGGATGCGTCTCGTTCGAAGACGTAGACGATTGGTACAGCTTGAGCCTCCCAACGTAAAACGTTGGGTGTAGGCGCATGGCCGCGGGAATGTCTAATGTATAGGCATTCTCTACTGCTAATAAAGCAGGAGATTGGTTGTCTTCATTGTCTGCAGCCATTGCTGTGTGGTGAAGTGACCCAGAAATTAACGGACTAATGATAGTGGACGCCCCCACCTGATTGGTTGAAATGTCGCCCTTTGCTGGATGCCCGGACCGGTCAACAGGGGACGCGATCTGAGGGCCGCCGGATGTATTTACAAGCGGCCGGACGGCACATGGCCTGGAATCAGGCCGGATGGGTGTGGCCGAAGATGTGGGTAGTTGGGCTAGCGGGCTAAGCGGACGGGACGACCGCGGATGGCGGACCGCCAAGGGGCGGATTGGTGGCGGATTGTTGGAAGGTATGAGCGAAAGGAACCTGAAGGAGGATGAGTGTTCTAGTGGACGAAGGAGGCACCCGGATCGGACGCGGAGCTGCCCAGGAAGTGCTAGCGCCAGCGGCCAGGGAGCTCAGATGGATGGCCATCCGGCCGAGCCGGCCGGGTTCGATGTAGCAGCCGGACTGGTACCAGCTAGGTTCGGTGTACCGTCCGGGCTGGTACCATCTGGGGTTGGTGTACCGGCCGGGCGGGTACACAAAAATCGGAGTTAATCGGGCTACTTCGGGTAAGACACATGACTGTTCAGCCGGGCTATTTGGGGTAGGTTACACAAAAGGGAGTATTGGATATAGGGATAAATCAGTATACGTTTCGCTTTCTTAGACACAAGTCGCTTTTATTGGTTCACAGCAGAGGGATAACAAGGTCCCCTCTTGCTGATATTGGTTTGGCCGGGGAAGGTTAAAGTAACCCACCGGAAGACCCCTGACCAGTCGCTGCGTCGTGTATACTCACCTCAACTCGCCCGTGTTTTGAACACGGTTATATCTAGTATTGGAAAGTGTGGTAACGTTTTGGCCTACTGTAAAAGATTGTGGAGTTATATTTAGATTCCTCTTTACGTACACGTTTGGATTTACACCTTTTATTATCATTGGTTTAGCTGGCCGATCGACTATTCTCGGTCCAGCCCCCGCAGTATACAAACTTCAAGTATATTGCCAATCGAGCTCCCGGTGAAGACTTCCGCGTAGGGGCTACCTCTAGTCCTAACCCTCGTCTCCTTATTCGACGGACTTTTCACTTTCGCCCTAGGGTCTATCAAGAGAACGCAACCGCCAGTGCTGACAGGTACATAAGGTGGGCTTTTCGAACATGGATCATCCGAGTCGTCACGACCAAGGTGATGGAAGTGACCGATCCAGCCGGCCGGATGCCGGATCGGATCATGACTCGGATGGACTGAGTACTCCCTCCGACAGTCAGTCATCTGGGCCCCTCGTGGGTGTTCGGTCTCAGGAAGAATTTCTGAGAGCGACTACACCACATTTGATTTGTCAGGAAGGCTGATCTTGGTGCCGACGATTATCGTTAGCAGTAGTGTTCAGAGATACTGGTGGCCTTGCAAGGACAAGTATGTCGCTCGCTGCTACGACTGGATGTTAAGGATCCCCATTTTGACGACTGTTTACCGGGATGATCGTTTGTCAAAGATTTCACCGCGTGGAACCGCTCTGAAATCCCTTTGTGTTCAAGTTGGTTTCGCCCATGAACTCATGGAGTGAGAATAAAGAGAACGGATTATAGTTCTGGCTACGTATTTTGAGACAAAGCGTTGCAAGATACCACATATGGACATGTTCGGATTCGTGTCACATGTCGTCCAACAGAGATAAGTGTGCACTAGAAAAGTAGCTGCCGGGATTTGCTGTCTAATTTCAAAATCGTATCGCATGGCTGTCTATTCCAGCTTCACAAAATCTGAGCTCTATGGGCGAGACAAAAAGCTGGGCACGCGTGCATATGCTCTTGTATTGTGAATGTTACTTAATGTGCATCGCGTGTTTCAGACAGTACTCGACGTTTAGGTGTACGTCACTCGCGCGGTAGGTTGTACGACAATCCACCGGGCAAATCAACCGCGAATCGACAATGTCACTGCACTCATAAATGATCATCTTCAGGTCTCCGGAACCAGGGACCAGTTTGGCCCAGCATCACTATCTTAGTGGGCGGTTACTCATGCCCGATAGCCGGATCACACCCCGGTGACTGTCCCAAACACAACCACGTTCACTCAGCTTCGCCACATTGATCGGTATCAACGTGATATTGATGATTAGGCTGGTGGCGCATCTATGGAGTGTTCAGATAAGATGCCGACTTAAAGGAGGATTGATCCCTTTGGAACTTTATTTGGGAGATCTTCGAAAGAACTTTGGTTTACCAGCATATTCATTGTGACCTCCTTATCGTGCACCAATCGACACAGATCCGCCGACCGAAAACATGGTTGACGCTGACCATCTCGACAGCCCAGTGCAACAGTAGCCAACCACTCTTTATTTAATAACAATGAGACAGGATACTTTGTTTGTCGTGTGAATCATTTCATAATCCAGTGGTCGAACCAATATGAGCCCCCACTTTTTTCATCAATTGCAAACTCTTGAGCGTAACTTATATCCACCAAAGAAAACACCAGCGTTTCACGAGATTACCGACCTGGGTCGGTAGCTTCGATAAGAAGGAGAGAGTGAGCAACTCTTCATTTTTCAGAGCACCCACGCTATAAAATGTTAACACTTGAAAACGAACTTCCTTATCATTAAGAACTGATATAAAAACCAAACCTTCTGCAGTCAACATGCCTCCATCAATTACCAGAACCTAGAGAACCCATTCCGAGCTTGTTTCAACTCCAACACAATTGAGGCTCTAATGGTGCCACGAAGTTCCAAATTGACAGACACTTGCAATATCCATTTCCTCAATAAGCATCGAAACTTCTTTGGACGTCAAACTTCAGCTGTAAATCGCAGAAGTGTTTGCGATTCGAATTCAATCCAGCGTCTGCGCACTGGAGAGAGATCTCAAGCTTCCATCGATCTGAATACCTGCCGGACGGTCGAATTAGATCAGACGAAAACGACGATGTTGGTTAGCGTCCACGTCTGTTGCAAGTAGTGGATTTCCTACTTGAAAAAAACATTCAAAAATAAAAGCTGATAATGGTCATATTCCAAAATAGTAGAGCATAAAAACTGAGAAACGTACCTGAGTCAGGTCCGTAAGGATCGAGCCAACCGTTGGCAGCTCAGAATGGTTCGTCATCATGCAAAAACTACTTTTAGCTCTCCAATGTTGCAATCACCCAAACGCAGTATAGAAGGTGTCATTGTGATCATGAAGGCGCAAGTACATGTGCCAATATGAATTGATTTGCCGAAAGTTCGACCATACACTCGTGATTAATCTTATTGCCATGCGTTTTACATGAAAAAACATCCAAACGAAACACGAAATGTTTGCTTTGTAAGTCGAGCAGCTTTAAAATCCACCACGTCAGCGCTTTCACCATCATTCCTTTCAAATTTCAGCTTGTAGCGGGCGAGTACCATATCAAAATGGTTTGCTCGACACCAGGCCGCAAGCCAATGGTTTCACTTAGAAAATTTGAGGTGTTGTTGTCATCAATCTGGGCTAAGTGACGTTTTCGAGGCGTATTTCTTTCAGGAGAAGATCGTGGGCTTTGTACATCAAACGGAAATGTTGCACAAATCAAGCAAAAGATTTGTCATACCATTACTGTCGCAACATCTTACCTATCAGCATCACTGTCATAAATTACATCTTTCATCCGAGATGTCATAGTTTTATTTCCTTTAGTTCAAAATTTTTCTTCGCATAGACTGTGTCCCCTCTCGCATCACGCATTTTTTGGGCTCCCGATCAAATTCAAAATCGTCATCTAAATCGTCAGTATCACCCATGGGATTATCCTGGAGTTACTCTTCGGCTACTGGAAATCTTCGTCGTAAAATTCTCCCTATCACCAGCATGCATAGAGATTACAACAAAAGCACGAATTACGTCACGGCACACACACCTATCTCATTTTTATCGATCTCTTCGTCACTGTCGAGTCCGTATGCGTCAACATTAGCGAGTAACTGTGGCGTCTTGGTTTCATCCGACGAACTCAAACGTAACTTCTTTAGATCGATCACTGATCAGCTCAACAGGCAAAGCAACCTCTGTCATAATACGGATCAAAATCTTTTGGATCACTTTGGAGCTAGCAATACCACAATAGCAATCCCCAAAATCGAACCGACTTCCGCTAATATGAAATGATCCGCTCGGCTCCTTGATAGATAAACCTTCCCTTATAGACTCACACAGAAACTGCTAAAACCAGCACTAAAATTCCGATCCACCGACAAAATGTTACCGAATGAATCTTTGCTAGCCTGTGGTGATTTTGATTTGTAACGGCACGGATTTGAAGGGTCTTTATGTTCCTGGAGTCGTGTAAGTTTTGAGCTTGAGTTTCAAAAAAACGTTCTCTAATCTGTGCGGATACCACGTAAAACCATAAACTGGGTTTATCCGCTTCAAGTTCTTCGTATTGTGCCTGAGTTACGTTTGTCGTGGGTTTAGCCATTATTTGACTGTCGTTTCTCCATGTCACTTTGCTGTGCTAAGCTAATATTTTATGTACCACTTGTACTTTTTATGCAATTTAAAAATTAATTTTGGCCTGTCTTTAACACGGGTCTAGCCGGGTCATACCAGATGGGAAATTTTACGCTGATTCCATCACTGCCTTCTCACCGAAGACTGTATATATATCTCCCAACACGAACTGCAATTCTTGCGATGATCCAATTGAATTGCGTGTGTTTGTATGTGGTTCACCAATTTTGATAGTCAATTCAACTGAAAAAGCCACCGGCAGTTGGATCGTCATGACACTTTTGATTGGATTGAGGTATTCCAAACGGATGTTGGTATGTACAACCCGGTTTTGCGTCAAAGAAAATTACGAGTGACTGTGCCGTCTAGTAGATGACAACTACGTCCGCGATCACTGAAACGAAGTCGTCTCGGTAAGCCTGTACAGAATAGCGTGGATAATCAGAGGAAGCGATGCAGGCATTGTCGAGGTCAACAAAAGCTAGCGCGTGCCCAATCGCTGCCCGAGCGCGGAATGGTGGGCTTGGTCTTCGGGGTAGAGAGACAAATTTCGTGGATTTAGACGCGACTACCTGCGACGGATTTAGCCGTGGATTTACAGCTGCCATATGTTAATTTTAACAACGCTTAGTTGTGGTAAAATTCGTTTTTTGTGATAAACCGAACAATTATTTGCTGACAGAATTATGCTCGCAATTCGATTGAAACGCACAATAGTAGTAGTAGTAGTAGTAGTAGTAGTAGTGGTGGTAGTAGTAGTAGCAGTAAAATGTAGTCTAAGTAACCTCCCAGTTATTTTTTTTAATGAGGTAGGTAACTTAAGATCTAGATTAGCTGCTCGTAGATAGTGGTTGTTAATGCGCCGATCTTGTTCCTTGTAAGCCCTCGCACCCTCTTGTTTCCTTGAATACTTACTCACGCGCTCGCTTGCATTTTCCTCTTCCGTTGCTCTTGCTTAAAACTCGAATTTCTCCATCCTTGGTCCTCTGCCAAGTCATCCATCAGCTCATGGCGCTTCCTGTCATATGCCTTCAACTTCGTCTTGTCCTTGATTCATTCTCCCTCACTAGCGATCTTCTCCCCCGCGAGTGCAGGGTGCCCGTCGCCCTCATGGACATCCTTGTCCAGCTCGTTCGTGTCGTACGTACGCCTTGATGGGTGTCCTTGTGGCGACGGTAGCCTCCACCAACGTCACCCCGAGATCATCCTTCGCTTGCTTTTTCTTGGCTTCTGTGGAGTTCGCTACCGAGAAAAAAAGGGCAAGATCTTGTGCTGCCCGTGCTCACCTGAGCAAATTTCGAACTAAGTGACTTTCTTTTATATGGATTCATTTATCGCAATATAACATGGATATTAGAGTTAAAGTGAATTTACCAAACATTTTTTTCGTCACTTACTTAATTCAAGTAACTGTCGAGGGCACATGGATTGCATACCGTTCCCTGAATATAAGTATCAAGCGGCCAAAAACATACACTTAAAGAACGGCGTAAATAATGGATCGTAAATGGTGCAGGCATTCTTTGGTTGTGACATGATGCTTTCATATGGTTGTGTCGTTTGCCAGTTCTACTTGCATGTACGTAGAGCGTTTTATTCGATTCGTTCTGGATAATGCACCTGTATTCACAATGGGGGCGGAAAGGGATGCCGAGGATACAGATGCTCACCATCAAACTCTTGCAGCCAAAGAAATAAGTTTACATATCAGTATATAGGTAATGAGAACAGTGTATTTGCCTAAGTTTATTTGCCTTCAGCGTTCCGATTCGAATCAGAGAGTCAGTAACTGTCCTGGGTTTGCTCAAGACCCCTAAGTGATACATTTGGACGGCTAGAATGAATGTATCATTCTGGACACTTGATACATTTATTCAGGTAGCGGTATGCAAATTCATGCGCCCTCGACGGTATCTCGACCTCGTCGTATATACGTTATCAAATCGGATATAAAAGTAGCTGCGCACCTGGCTCTTAAAATCTTGTCTGGAGGATTTGGTAGATTTCTCCTATTTTTTATGTCCCTCAGACAGAATTGACCCTAGGTGGGTAAAAAATTCTGGAGGCGCTCTAGCTGTTGATTAGATAGCTAAAATGTAGCACTTTCATTGATTTTGGCGAATCCAGTAGAAAGTCGATGCCAATTTGATTTTTCAAATTGACTGGGGATGTGTCATTGGCAACAAATAAGACTGGATCTCCAATCACAGAATTTTAGTTTTATAAAAAAAAATTGGTCCAATCAGCGCCTTTAGAACTTTAGTCCACCTAGAGTCGATTCTGCAAAGTTCATATAAGAAACATTATTGCCGGAAAATTAGAGTGGAAAGGAACTGACTCAAAACTGTACCTAAGCTTTACTTGATCATCTGCACCACAAATTTTCACCGTTGCACCAGGATGGGGTTTACTTTGCCAATCGAAATATAAATATATCGATCCCGTTTAGGTGACCGTAAAACGATTTTTGAGTCGGGCAAAAGTTCCAGTGCAGCACAAAGTTCCCGTAAGTGAACAACAAGGCCATCATGTACTTTACTGATGGCACGTGGAATTTCATTTGAAATTCGACAAAAAACAGCAGGTCACTGACGTTGACAAATCGCCAAAGTCGTTCACCACGTACCCAGCTTTGGCTCAGACCAGAGCTCGTAATCTCTGCGATTTTGTTGGCTCCTTTTCGAACACACAATTTGGTTAATTTCAGAGAAGTGCACATCACCACTAAGAGCACGACAGAACGCGTTAGTTCAGAACAGTGACGAATGCACATATACAATTCATCTTCCAATGTGCCTCTAAAGGATGATACCCTTTGAATCTGAAACTAAAAAAATAAAAAGCAGCCGCTCACGTTCACCGGAGAAGCGACCTCAGTATTCTGCTACTGGCTAACGATCAATTGGAAGGATTTGAAAACCTGACACAATAACGTTGAAGGCAGCTGTCGATGTCATGAACTCATTTTTAAGGCACTTCAACTGGGTTTCTCCAAGAAGGGTTTAGTTTTGTCCCGACTAAACATGCTGGAATGTTGCCACCGAGGGTGGAAGACATGTTAAACTAGATCGCTCACAAGGGTGGAATCTGGTTCGAGCCTAGCGGTCTAGTATTAGTATCTATGCATATGTCGGTAAGGCGGATAATCGAGAAGCTCAGCAGAGCGTAACCAACAATACATGTAAGTTTAACTATTATATCCGATGACCCCTGGGTAGCAATGCTGACCCATACCTGATGGACGGAATACGAATGGATATATATTCTCGGTCTGAAGTGATTATGAAGCAGAACTAATTGCCCGGTGAATCACGGGGGTACTGGAAGTACCACTCGCCGGACAAGTGTCCAAGCAAGCCAAATCCTGCGGCAAGAAAAAAAACAGAAGGTTACTATTCTTTTTGACTCTGGTGCAAACGTCTCTATCATCAACACCGCGTTTTCCCGTAAGATTGGAAATTGACGAGACACAGAGGCAAGGGTGTACTGGAATTGGGGAAAGTAATACACGAATTAGGGAAGGAGAAGCGTGAAGATTACACTGTCTGGGTCACTGGTGTATTTTTTTACCGCCTAAGTGGGAATGTTAGCCGGGCAGGACGCAATTTTAGGGATGGATTTCATAGCGACCGCCGGCATACGGCTAGACTTATCCCACCGTACGCTGTCTTTGCCTGATGGAGTGCAGATCAGGCTGGCTGACCGAAGACCACTAAATGGTGCCACACGCAATTTTTAAAGCTGGACCAGTTCGTAACTATTCCGGTAGGACGGACATTCGAGGTGACCCTTCGGTCTCATGGCCGGCTGCATAAGTTGTGGCTGACTAGGGGAGTGTTTTGGGTGCCCTCGTTGGTCAAGGGAAAATGTCATTCCAGTTGTGTTAGAGTGACCAATATCTCAGAGCAGTACCTCCCCTTGCCTGAAGATGTCATAATTGGAATTTCGTTGGCCGAAGACAAGGTGACCCGCCGAACAGAGTTGTCAGAATTGGTTCAAGACGTTCTATTAAGTGGCAGAACCTGACCTACCAAGTGACCACGGACCTGGTCAGTGAAGGAGAGTCTGCGGAAGAGGAACTGACACCTATAGTGGCTAGATCGAAGTACCGTATAACTCACAGAGCCGGCTATCACCGGGTCAGCGCGAACATGCTGATCGTATAAGTGCACCAGTAGCTGAACTAGTCCTACCCACACCGTCTACGAATAATGAGGAGATTGGCTATGAAGTGAGCCAGGTCGGGGCAGAAGATCCAGTGATATCCGTCGGAGGTCAGCCGTGCGGAGATGATGATTCGGAAAAACCGAAGAAGACTTGGATGAGGTAACCACACTTAACCTGGATGCGGGAATAACTGAAGCTGACCTGGACGGGAAAGCGAGCCAGCCCTTGGATAGACGGATGAAGCCCCTTACGGATGATATGGTTGGAACGCCGGAGGTTGGTGGCTGCTCTGACTCAGTGGAAACCCTTCTGCGGTAGAGAATGGTTTGACTGGAAGTGACGTTGAGGCTGACCAGGTTTGTATCCACGAAGGGGGCGACCTGTATGACAAAGGCATTAGGACCAGACGGCATAGTATCCAGAGGTGATACCCTGCCCTCCAGTGATCACTATGGAAGACTTACAAGGGGGTGACCCAGAAGTGAATACCCCAGAAAATATCAGCAGATTCAGAGATATTTTATGGAAAAGGAGACATCTGCTGATCGGCCAAAGTAATGCGCCACCCCCAGCTGCCCATGGGGCGGTGTGTGACATTGACGTCAGAAATTCAAAGCACGTGGCACAGAGGTGTCGACAGCTTGCTCCCAGTACCGGTAAAAACTGTCCGTGATTATCAAAGGACTGTTTGCTACCAAGATCATACAACCTCCCACCTCGCCATGGGCTTGTCCATCGTAATTATTATAAAGAAGAGCGAGGTGGATATGTGGCTGTGTATTGATTTTCGGTTTGTTAACCGGCTACCTTAGCTGATGGTCTACCCGATGCCGCTGATTAACGAGATCTGTTGGAAGATTCGTACAACACTTTGTGGTACTGGTCGCTGGATATGGCTGGTGGATTTTGAGAGGTTTCTATGACTGACAGTGCACGGGAGAGTCTGCTTTTGCACCCCCTTCGGGATGTTCAAGGGAAACTGAATGCTCTCTGGCCTTAACAATGCTCCACAGATATAGCAGCGGCACTGCATCTTCCTACGCTCACGCTGAGTGACCTTGAAAAAAAAATCAAAGATATCAGAACGAAATTAAAAAACAGAATTCAGACATACAAAATTAACGAAACATCCACCTTCGAAATCTTCTTGGAAGCTTCTGTTCAAATGTTCCAGGTTCCATGCTCCATCTTTGGAGTAATCGTAGACGTGGAAAAATCTAATGTATTTGTAACAATGTACTACAATTTGATGTTGAACTCAACATCTTAAATTATTAACAATAGTCCGAGCATGCTGGGGTAAGACGATGCAGTCCAAGGTAAAAAAAAGGCAGGGATTTGTGGTGAAGTGGCTCCAGTATTGATTAACTGGCAGATAGATGGTAGTGTGGTGGAGCCGATTTCCAAATCCATGACCGAAATCTTGGGTGGAATCCGGATACCCACTGACCCGGACGACCAACTATCGGAGGGGGTACTCCGTTGATCCTATCGCATCAGAACGGTGAATCCCATCATGCTGGCTGATGCCGATCCCCGCCATCCGACCGTTTGTATGCGCGTCAGGATCTATGTTCAACTTCATCTCAACTTGTGTACCCGTTGATCGGGGGTGGTTACACTCACTCCGGTGGACTCGGTGACAAAAACGATGATCTTGATCAGGTCGGAGGAGATGACCTTCTCGAGACGGGAGTGTCTTCGGGTGGAAATCTTCACCGGAAAACGGGTTGGGGTCGATACTTAACTTCAGTATCTAGGCACTGATCGGGGAAGTTCGTCCGATCAGGCCAGCCAATGAGAGAGAGATAATAAGAAAAAACGCGATCAAACCACGATCTTGCATCGAAATCCACAAACGTTATCTCCACAAAACCTTTTCCAATATTAATGACGTGTTGCAAACACGTGTGCGTTGAGGGTGAGATTCGATCATAAAACAAACCCGCCGGGGGCCTTCCGGTAAGCCAAAATGCGTCTAAGCGCGTCTTAACCGGGAATTAGTTGAGCAAGAGGGGACTAGTCAACCCTGTGCTCCCAATGACCGCAACACGTGGCGGAGCGACTCTTGCTTAGGGGGAAAATCAAAACCTGTTATTATATATGCAATGTCCTATACCTAGTGTACCATACACCAACTCATGCCTGATTTATACTTCGACCTTATTCACTTCGTCGCACGGTTGCATAGCACCACCTTGCCCATCCTGGTTGCACCCTTCAAGCTGATCTGTACCACTTCTGCCCTGATCACGACCGGACTCCTATAACGATCTTCAACCATCCCGATCTTCGATAAACAACTTGGAAACCACTTGAGATCTGCCCTTCTGACACTTGTTCACTTCATATCCAGCCCGACTTAATAGAGAACTTTACTTGCCTTCGCGTCTGGACGCCGGTTTGAGGCTGATCAGCCCCGATCACGATCGGCATAGCGATCAGCCGAGTGATCAGGCAGTGATCAGGGCGATCAGCCCTTGATCACCTCGGGAACTCTCTGGGTCACCATCACAACGACTTTATTCATCTGCTCAGCCATACTTCCGACCTTCACACCCTGTCGGGGCAACCATATCACACCGATCTCGGCTGATCGGGCCTAATCGGCCCTTGTCACGTCATCCTCGGACAAATCCATCGGTCATCATCACTCACACAACTCGCCATTCCACGTGCCCCATTTCATTCCACATCTGATCTTCATATCTTGGGCATAATTAGTTGGCTCGGCCGATCGGGCCGAAACATCGTGTCATAATCAACTTCCACAACTGCACTGTTCATAGATTGGCTAGATGGCTGTCCCTGATGCGTCGTGTCAACCGTTGCTGTAGTTCTAACTCGTTATACACCCACGGGAACTCCACTTAGTAATTGTGATCACGATCATGATCGTGATCTCCACCGTTCCATCAGTGTCTGGGACTGGGCGTAGTGACAGTACTTGGTTGATTTCTTCACATCGCGAATACCCGTTGTCCGCCACCTTTTCATCGTAAATGCGATCGTCCTTTCCCACCCACCAACCGTCTTATGTTGATGGGTGTTCCATCGTCACCAATCAACGGCAATGTGTGGTCCACTTCATTCTCAACATTTTCTGATCGCTTTACCACAGCCGCCCCTGAGACTAACTGCAGCCGCGCAACGACTGCAGTTCGACTCATTCACTTCCAAATTTCCTCTTTGGCGACCACCATGGCTGACTCGAGCCGATCTTCTCTTCCTTCTTCGCCATCTTCGGCTGCCCGTCCGATCACTGCCTCGCCTCCCGTTTCCAGTTCGGCTGATCCAGCGATAACCCCGATCGCGGCCTCGGCACCGATCTCGACCAGTCTCATCCGTCCTACGACGACCATGACTTCATATCGCCCGCCTTGGAGTCTTCCCGCTCGGCCTTCCTCAGATCGCCCCGTCCGTTACTTGGAACAGCTCGCTCGTCTAGTGGAGGGATCTGGTCCACTCACGTTGGGGTCCATGGAAGCTTGCCGACTACGGTTGGAACTCCGAAGCGCAATTCCCGAGTTGATCTCCCTATATGATACCAATCGGGCGCTTAATGCCGAATTATTCGATCGCTGGGTCGTAATCGATACCCTGGAACGTAATTCTGCCGATCAGGCTAGCCAGCTGTCGGCTCTCCGATAAGATCGCAACAAACTTGATCAAGATATGCAGGACATGACAAGTCACGTTCAAAGTTTGACCATGAAGCGTGATCAGCTGTCTAAACGCCGGTTTGGGGCTGATCAGCCCCGATCATCATCGGCATAGCGATCAGCCGAGTGATCGGGTAGTGATCGGGGCGATCAGCCCGAAATCACTTCGAAAACTCTCTGGGCCACCATCACAACGACTTTGCCTGTTCACCGAGCGGAAGCGCGAGGTATCAAGGCCGACGGCGGGGAGTGGTATCCTTGTTATGGGCACCTGACTCCGATCGGCACGTTGCGTGATGTCTTGATCTTTGCCGATCACCAAGAACCCTGGCGGAACCAATACCGATCAGGCCCCATGCATCATCCGGCGTTTACGGTTTCTCGTCTGCGCACGAAGTATGGTCCGTGATTGTCGTGATAACCATCTTTCGTTTCGTTCTTTCCATAATCATCAATATATCACGACAACTTCTTGATAACTTTCACATTCCATATCCGCAATTCATATCCAGGTACCACTATTGTCTCCATCTTGTATATCGATCG
>MIQA02005964.1:0-21660 GCA_001887855.2 Sclerospora graminicola
GAGGCTCTTGAGGTGCTGATCACGGGCTGATCAGCACTGCGGACAGGCAAAGAAGCGACGGAGGACGCGGGCGAAGGCGGGGCAGACTCCGGAGACTGTGGCAGTGTGCCTGATGGAGTAAACGAGCTGATCAACCCAGGAAGCCGTTGTAAGGCCGTCCGAACTGACCCTGAACCGATGTCTGGTTTGGTCCACCTATCCATGGTCTGCACCGCGAGGTTTTTCAGGTCAGCGTTATGCTGAAGCCAGGCGCGATCATCGAGCTCTAGGGTTTCAAGTTTGACCCGAGCAAGATTAAGCTCGCGCCGGCAATCTCCAGCCACTTTCCGACTCTCGCACAACCTTTTCTGTATGTCGGTGCGGACGATGCGAGAGTCAGAAAGTTGTTTGGCCAAGAGCTGGACCTGCTCATCCGAATAGCGAGCCTCGACCTCCCGACGCTCTACATCCTCGGCAGTGCGGATCTTGTCGTGCAGCAGCTGATCACGGTCGAGACGGTGATCATCGATACGTTGTAGATGATCTACCATCTCGACCATCGAATCTTTCATCGCCTCAATACGTTCATCTGGAAATAAACATGGAGAGTCAAATACGGATTACAGAAGAAGTGAATGAGATAAACGTACCCTGATCGCGGATGGTGATAGTCAGCGAGTCGATCAGCGACTGTAAAGAGGCGACGGTGTCCGAAGGCTTGGAAAGTCGCAAAGCAGCGAGGTCAGCCGACAGTTGATCACGCTCTTGGCCAAGCCGGTCATGATCTAGCCGGAGAGTCGATAGCTGGGCAGCCAGATCAGCGGAATCACGTGCCGAGGAATCAGCCGCGATCCGACGGTCGGATAACTCAGCGGTAAGTGCCCGGTTGGTATCGTATAGAGAAACCAACTCGGGAATTGCACTTCGGAGTTCCAATCGTAGCCGACAAGCCTCCACGGGCCCCAACGTGAATGGACCCGATCCATCTATCAAGCGAGCGAGCTGCTCCAGGGAACGGAGAGGGCGATCTGATGGAGGTCGAGCGGGAGGATTCCAAGACGGTCGATACGAAGCGAGAGCAGTTGTCGGACGGATGAGGCTGGTCGTGATCGGCGTAGAAGTCGTGATCGGGGCGATCGCAGGAGTAGCCGAGCTGGAAACGGAAGACGAAGAAGCGATCGGGCGGGCAGCCGAAGAAGACGAAGAAGGAAGAGGAGATTGGCTTGCGTCGGCCATGGTGATCGCCAGAGAGGAAGTTTAAAAGTGAGTGAGTCGAACTGCAGTCGTTGTGCGGCTGCAGTTTGTCTCAGGGGCGGCTGTGGTAAAGCGATCGGAAAATATTGGGACTGAAGTGGACCACACATGGCCGTTGATTGGTGACGATAGAACACCCATCAACATATGACGGTTGATGGGTGGGAAAAGGTTGATCACGGTTAAGAGGAAAAGGTGGCGGACAACGGATATTCACGACGTGGAGAAATCAGCCAAGTATTGTCGTTAAGCCCAGTCCCAGACACTGACGGAATGATGGAGATCACGATCACGATCGTTACTACAGTTACTAAGTGGAGTTCCCGTGGATGTAATAAGAAAAGAGTAACTGTTGACATGACGTGTCAAGGGCAGGTGATCAGCCGATCTCTGAATGGTATAGTGGTTGAAGTTGATCATGACACGAAGTTACGGCCTGATCAGCCTATCATGCCCGAGCAATGAAGATCAGATGTGGAATGAAGTCGGGCATGTGGAGTGACAGGTTGTGTGAGTGATGAGAACCTTTGGTTGGTCCGAAGATGACGTGGCAAGGCCTGATCAGGCCTGATCAGCCGAGATCGGTGTTATACGGTTGTCCTGACGGGGTATAAAGGTCGGAAGTATGGCTTAGAAGATGAATTGAGTCGTGATGATGATGACCCAGAACGTTCCCGAGGTGATCAAGGGCTGATCAGCCTGATCACCACCTGATCACTCGGTTGATCACTATGCCGATCGTGATCAGGGATGATCAGCCTCTGATCAGCGTTCAGATGCAAGGGCAAGTAAGTTCTCGGTTTGGTCGGACTATATATGAAGTGGACAAGTGCTGAAGAGCAGGTCTCAAGTGGTTTCAAGGTCGTTTGTTGAAGATCAGGATGGGTTGAAGATCTTTTGAAGAGTCGGGTCGTGATCAGGGCAGAAGCGGTACAGATCAGCTTGAAGGTGCAGCCAGGATGGGCAAGAGGGTGTTACGCAACCGTGCGACGAAGTAAATAGGTTCGAAGTAAAGGTCAGGCATGAGTTGATGTATGGTACACAGGTATAGGACATTGCATATATAATAACAGGTTTAGATTTTCCCCCTAAAGCAAAGAGTCGCTCCGCCACGTGTGCGGTCATTGGGAGCACAGGGTTGATTAGTCCCCTCTTGCTCAACTATTTCCCGGTTAAGACGCGCTTAGACGCATTTTGGCTTACCGGAAGGCCCCCGACGGGTTTGTTTTAGGTGATCGAACCTCACCCGCAACGCGCACGTGTTTGGAACACGTTAATAATATTGGTAAAGGTTTTGTGGAGATAACGTTTGTGGATTACTGTGGAAGATCGTGGATTGATCGCATTTTCTTGGTTTCGTTATATCTCTCTCTCATTGGCTGGCCTGATCAGACGAACTTTCCTGATCAGTGCCTAGATACTGAATAAGTGTCGACCCCAACCCGTTCTCCGGTGAAGATTTCCACCCGAGGACACCCCCCGTCTCGAGAAGGTCATCCCCTCCGACCTGATCAAGATCATCGTTTTCGTCACCGAGTCCACCTAAGTGAGTGTAACCACCCCCGATCAACGGGTACACAAGGTGAGATGAAGTTAAACATAGATCCTGACGAGCATGAAGACCGGCCAGATGACCGGGAGGATCAGATCAGTCACCACAGTGGTGATTCATCTGATTCCGATGCTGATCAGGATCGACGGAGTACCCCCTCCGATAGTTGGTCGTCCGGGCCAGTGGGTATCCGGATTCCACCCAAGACTTCGGTCATGGATTTGGAAATCGGCTCCATCACATGTGCGATAGAATCCATGCTTAACTTCACCTCACCTTGTGTACCCATTGATCGGGGGAGGTTACACTCACTCCGGTGGACTCTTTGATGAAAACGATGATCTTAATCAGGTCGGAGGGGATGACCTTCTCGAGATGGGGGTGTCCTCGGGTGGGAATCTTCACCGGAGAACGAGTCAAAGTCGATACTTAACTTCAATATCTAAGGCAACTACGTCCGATCAGGCCAGCCAATAAGAACGAGAGACAACGAAAAAACAAGAAAACCACGATAAACCACGATCTTCCACAGTAAACCACAAACGTTATCTCCACAAAACTTTTCCAAATGATAAAACGTGTTCCAAACATGTGCGCGTGAGGGGGTGAGGGTCGAAAACCTAAGAAAAACCCGTCGGGGGCCTTCCGGTATGCCAAAATGCGTCTAAGCGCGTCTTAACCGGGAATTAAGTTGAGCTACAGAGGCCTTGTTAGCCCTGTTCTCCCAATGACCCCGACACGTGGCGGAGCGACTCTTTGCTTAGGGGGCAAATTCAATCCTCGTGAGGGTGTTTAACCCAAGTAAATCCCGTCGTGGGACTTCCGTCGAGCCAAAGTGCGACTATGGGCGTCTCGTCCGGGAATAAATGAAGGGGGGGTGCCTTGTTAGCCTCCCGTTCCCAAAGGTAGCGCCAAGTGGTACAACGACTTCTTTACTTGGAGAGGGAAAACAGAGCCTGATATTAATATTATAAACCAAAACCCCAGTACCAAATGTAACCTACACCAACCTATGTGGCTTACCTAATACTTCTACCTTCAAGTTCTTGTATTCCAGCATCTTCATAGAACGTTCTTCGTTGATCTTCAACCTGAGTTGTACCCTTTTTCAAATGATCTTCAACTGATCCCGATCCGGTCCTCGGCTAATTCCCTCTCAGACGGAAACGTGTCCCTTATTAGAGGGATCTTCAACTGACCTTGATCTGGTCCGAACCAGCTTTGATCGATCTTCAACCGACCTGACCTTCGCCTGATCTGACCCAATACTTCTGGGATCGGCACAAAGTCAACTCGGAATCAACTTCGGCTGATCTGACCCAATACTTCTGGGATCAGCACACAACCAACCCGAAATCAACTTCGAGATCAGCTCGAATCAGCCCGAAACCAGCTTAGAATCACTTCGAGATCAGCTCAAACTAGCTCGAAACAGCTCATAATCACCTCGAGATCAACTCGAACCAGCCCGTAACCAGCTTAAAATCCACTTATCTTGTCGGTCCAAACCTGTCTTCTGTCTCCAACATGCGTCAACCTTGAGAGGCCGACTCGTGATTAATCTTTCTTTGAGGCTGGACTCGACCCGATACCTGGAAGTCGATCAGAGCCGGTTCGCTGATCCTTGTAACTGGTATTAGCTGGCTCCAGCTGATATAAACTATGCAAGCCACCGCCACATATACTCTTTTACGTACTCGATCTTCACGTCTTGAGGCTGATCCAACTCGGTTTGTCGGTTGGCCGAGAACTTCAACACCACGTCACTTTGACCACTTGGATTAGCGAAAATCTATTTCCATACTCATACTCCACCATAACCAACACATCAAACCGTCCATAAACATTGCTTCGCTACGTATGTCTTAGCCGGTCCGACTTTAAAGTCAACCCGGTCTGGCATATGGACATTCTTGTCTGGTCGTAATACTTGGCCGACCCACGTTTCCTTGGGACAGGGTGCGCTAATGAAGACTTTAGTATTTTTTCCATATTCTCTCGACCCCGTTATCGTTCGCAGCCGGGTCGACTCGTCCCAGGTAGCTAATTGACACTTTCTGCCCATCTATGAATGGTTCTCTCGAGATCATACAGCTAGCGCAGCGGTGTGGACAATTCACATTTACATTTTTAAAAAACCGCTTTACCACATGTGTGCTCAGACGTTTCGGAGCGAGCGAGGTCATCCGGCATGATAGGGAACCTGGACTTATGGCGGACGTATTCCGAGCCTTCAACAAGATTCTGGGACAAAAACATGGTTTACCGCCCTAAATCGAACGAGAAGGCCGAAAGGATGGTCAAAACCCTGACCAGAGCCCTCAAGATGTATGTGGTGGAGGCGGATAAGCGCGACTGGGACGAATACGCGGAGATACTTGTTTTCGCCATTAATTCGTCGTACGATCGGGTAAGGGGACACATTTGGCTCATGGATGGGATCCTCGATCCACCTTGGAAGCTGCCATCCCAATAGAGTGTACCAGAAGCCGTGACAGAGATGCCCGTCGCTGGAGGATGGGGGTGCAACATCATTATTCACTGGCACGGGAAAAGGTAAACGAACGCCTCCGGCAAGCAATCCAGAACCGCGCCGATCAGAACAACGGCCGAGTCAGAGAGCACGGTATAGAGCCGGGTTCCCAGGAATGGTTGTATCTGGATCGAGTCTAGGAAGGCTATGCGCGGAAGCTAGCTCATATGTGGCATTGTCCTTTCCGAGTGGCGGAGCTGGTCGTAGAACATGCGGCCAAGCTGGTTACGGCGGGCACTGATTACAATGTGTTCCCGATAGTGCACGTATCCAAGCTGGTTGGTAAAACACTTCCCGGACCGCCCGAATGCACGCCTGATGGTGGAGAGTGGTCGGTTTGACTTTGACGAAGCCTTGCTGCCAGAGGATAGCTGGGACAAGCCGCTAGATCCGGATGAGTACGAATTAGAGGAGATTTTGGATGTTCGGAACGGACGGAAAATCCAGGTTTTGGCGGATTCATAGAGATTTTCTAGTGCAGTGGAAAAATCGCGAAGAACGGTCGTGGGTGGATGAGCTGGACCTAAATTGTGGAGCTTTGATGAGGGAGTTCGATCACCGACGAGCGAGCCGGAACCGCTTCGGGGTCATGCAGACCCATGAAGAAGGTGGGGCGGAGCCAGAAGACTAGGCCATCCGGCTGCCGGGCAGCGGGTACGGCCGGATTAATCGACACTAATTGACCAATCAAACGGTGGATGGAGATTAGTCTGGCCAGGAATGAGCCAATCAGGTGCTGGAGTGATTTTGGAATCGGCATGATGCCCGATTAAAGAATTTTGGGAATGAGCATGAGTGGCGAAGCTGGATGGGTGTTTGGATTGACATGAGAACGGTGTAGGAGTCGAAGTGCGAGATGCGTAGTGAGATCGTGTCTCAACCGTTGTGCGGCTGCGACAAGACTCAGGGGCGGCTGTGGTGAAGTGACTTGCGAATTAATAAACGGGAAGGTATGAAATACATCTGGACGAGGTCGCCTTCTGATTGGCAGAAAATGCGGAGCAAGAGCGTAGATGCTGGATGGCGGTTGCCAAACGTATCCACCAGCGGCAGAATGGTATCAGGCATTGAATGGATTCAGAAAGGTGTGATCAAGGAGTTTGTAATTGGGCTAGCCGGGGATGGGCCGTCCGGATCAGGCGGGTCGGATGTCCTCAGATGGTGGATGACCGAAGGGCGGATTGTTTGGAAGGTGTATATGCGAAGGGTCCCGAAATAGGCTGAGCTTTGTGGAAGACTGATGAGACACCAGAGGAGGACGCTGGGCTGCTAAGGAAGAGTTAACGCCAGCCGCCAAGTGGGCTTATATGGACGACTATCCAGGTCGAGCCGGATATTTGATGTGTGGTACACGAAGGAGTATCCGGCCGATCCGGCTGGGTTTGGTGTACAGTACACAAAAGAGCATCCGGCCGATCCGGCCGGGTTTAGTGTACAGTATACAAAAGAGCATCCGGCTGGAGTCGGCTGGTCTGTTTCAGGTGGGACACATGACTATCCAGCCGGTTCTTGGGGGAGGCTACACAAAGGGAGTATTGGACATAAGGATAAAAATCAGTATACGTTTCGCTTTCGCTTTCATTGGTTCACAGCAGAGGGCCCCTCTTGCTGCTATTGGTTTGCCCGGGGAAGGCTAAAGTAACCCACCGGAAGTCCCCTGACCGGAAGTCGCTGCGTCTGTATATTCACCTCAAGTCGCCCGTGTTTTGAACACGGTTTATCTCTATTGGAAACTGTGGTAACGTTTTGGTCTACTGTGGAAGATTGTGGAGTGTTATTTGGATTCCCTATTACACACAAGACTGGATCTACCCCTTTATTATCATTGGTTTAGCTGGCCGATCGATTATTCTCGGTCCAGCCCCCGCAGTATACAAACTTCAAGTATATTGCCAATCCAGCTCCCTGGTGAAGATTCCCGCCCGGGAACTACCCCTAGTCCTAACCCTCGTCTCCCTATTCGATGGTCTTTTAACTTTTCGCCCTAGGGTCTACCAAAAGAGCACAACCGCCAGTGCTGACGGGTACACAAGGCGACCTTTTCGAACATGGATCATCCAAGTCGTCACGGCCAACGTGATGGAAGTGACCGATCCAGCCGGCCGGATACCGGATCGGATCAAAACTCGGATGGACAGTGTACCCCCTCCGACAGTCAGTCATCTGGGCCTCCCGTGGGTGTTCGCATCTCAGAAAGAATTTCTGAGAGCGACTACACCACAGATTCTTCGCCCTCCATATTCCATCGTCGCAACGGCAAACCCATCCAGCGCGACGCCAGCACGACGCCAGCGCGACATTGCGCCGTCCCGGATATGGCACCTGCGACAGCCACCAGGTGGCCCAGTGCCACGTCAGCGCGCATGGTTGGACGTCAAAGGATGAGCGCCGCCAAGAGGAAACGCATTGCGCCTTCCTCTGACGAAGAGGAGGAGGAGGACGACGACGAAGAGGCTGAGGTTGGCGAAGCTAGCCAAAACGGGTCAAGTGAAGAGGAGAAGGAGGTCGAGGTTGACTCCGTAGTGGGTCAGAGCTTGGGAAGACTTCTTCGACTTCCTCACGCAGTACGACAAGAACACTTATCAGGTGAGTCACTCGCGTCTGTTTCAATTGGTGGTCAGCAATGGAATCTCAAAAACTATGTTTTTGCTTCATGCTCAGAACGGAGCGCAGCTAACGTCCAACCGCAACAAGAAACTCGAGCAATTGTCGTCTTATTGGGTGCCGGAGGGGTTCGGGCACTATCAACGCACGATGACGTGTATCCACGGCATTCCCAAGTGCAATCGAAGCACTGATTCACGTCCACGGTGAAAGAAGATGCCTAAAGTGGTTACATGCTTACTATGTTTAAGGGCTCGCCTCAAGTTGTCCTGCTTGACGCCACACACGGTACGAACCGTGAAAATTTAAGCTCGTCAGCTTCATGTTTTCAGACGGCTTTGGGAACGGGACGGGTTGTCACGCACATTTGAGACTGTCTTACGCCGGTGGTATACTGGTGTGTACTGGCCAAACCGGGTGTGTGCTGACTTTTCTCGATCGTGAGTGTGCAGCTCAACGCATGCGCTCAAAATGGAAAGATCGTGGTCACTATTCACAACAACGTCCACAATCACGAAGTTTCAGCCCGCATGTACAAGAGATACCCCAAGGTCCGCAATGCTATACCGACGGATGTGATGGATCGAGTTCACCAGATGCACGCGCATGATGATGATCGACGTACAACCCGGAACTACATCCGCGACAATGCCGACGAGAATGTCGACATGGAGGATGTTCACAACCTGATGCAGAAGATGGAGTGGAGAGCTACACAGCAGAGACACAGGAGGGGCGGGCTATAGAGTATTTGGCGGACTTTGCGGTAGAAACGGGCAGTACTTCTCGCGTGAGCACGACCAATCACGTAGGTGAAGCTTGATGCCTGCTTTGTAGGCGTTGCTCATGCTAATGTGTGCTATGAAAAAATATAGGAGCACTTGGAGTCTATTGTACTCCAAAGTGGTCACATGCGTACTATTTTTAAGGGATCGCCTCAAGTTGTCCTGCTTGAAGCCACGCACGGTACGAACCGTGAAAATTTCAAGCTCGTTAGCTTCATGGTTTCAGACGGGTTTGGGAACGGTCAGTACGCGCAGGTGAGTCCGTGTACTGGTGTATACTGGCGCAGGTACTGGTGGAAACTGATTGACGTTGTCGTACTGCAGCATGCCCTCGTAAAGAATGAACGAGCCAGCACGTTGCAGCAGGTGTTCAGACAGTTTAAAGAGGGAAACCCCGACTGGACGAGCATTCAGTGCTTCGTTATTGACAAGGATTTCACTGAAATTTCCGTGCTGAAGTCCGAGTTTCCCGGTGTGAAGATTCTTCTGTGCGATGGCATGTGAAGAAGTACCTGACATCGCAGATCCAAGACCACGCAAAGTTTGGCTTCACTGCGTTTGGGAAGACCGAGCTCGAGCGGGTTGTTCATTTACTAGTTGCCGCACGCTCGGAAGAAATCTACAAGAGTGCTAGGACTACATGTACTTCGTGATTGTTGACCCGGACCGCCGAACAAAGTGGAAGATCTACTTCGAGAAGATGTGGGACTCACCTGCATATCACCCCATGTGGGTCGCATACGAACGCGACAACGTCCCACACCTCAACAATACAGCAAACAACATGTACGACGGTGTTTTTACGGTGGAAAGGTGGATGTAGTCTGATATGTCGCTGTCGTGTAAACTCGAGTCGAGTTGGGGGAAGCTGAAGCGGTCCGTCCATCAATGGATGCCGCTTGACAAGGCTTTGCTGTTTATCCTGCTGCATCAGCATGGTATTGAAAAGCGGTGGAGGGATAGGCTACAAGCAGTCGGGACGACGTTAGAGCACGGAGCGAGTCCAGAGTTTCAAAAGCTTGCCAACGTCGTCTCTCCCTACGCCTACGAGCTTATCGAAGAGCAACACCCCGTGGCATCCGAGCGCGTGTATCGGTTTCACGAAAAAGGAGCCTCCTTGTTACACATTGAGTACGATGTTGTAGCAACCGCGAAGCGCATCACCTACTTACGCAAAGGTACACGTGGTGGACAGTCACAAGGTGACGAAGACGTCTCGGTAGAGGTTGAAGGGACGTTGAGGAGCATGAACCTTTCTCGTCCAGTACAGGTGACGTTTGCGTGGGGTTTCTTGTCAACAGCGCGGCGTGGAACTACTCGTTTTTGTTCGCGATAACTCAGCTGCTGCCGTGTCGGCACGTTCTGTAAATCCGGAAGGCGTTGGGTAAGGTCCCGGTAATTTCTTTCAAGAGCATAAACGACCGCTGGAAGCTCAAGGTGTTGAGGGAGTAGCATGAAGTGTCGGATCGACAGAGCCGGTCGATCTCCATGCGAGGTTGTACGTGCCGAGGCAGCTATGACGAGCAGGGTCTTCTCAAGTGACGAAAAGTACCGCAGACTTCGCACTGTGTGCTTGGCGTTTGCCGACGTCACTTCATCCTTTGGAATGCCGCAATTCAACCAAGCCTACAAATAGATCGTCGCGTCAAAACAACTGATCAAGACAGGCAAACTGCCTGAACTGGAGATGCTAGTACCAGTACCCGCCAGCGATTCGACAGTACCCACCAGTGAACAGATCGATTCCGCCAGTGAACAATTAGTATCCGCCAGTGAACAGCCAGTATATGCTAGTGCAGCACCGATTTACTCCCCAGTCGGACGCGAATCGGCGGAGGTTGATGCCACACGGACGCTCACGATGAACAACCGCATGCGAACTCCACGAAGAACAAAATGCCAATGAGGATGATTATGAGGCCGCCGGTGAACACCAAGCTGGTGATGGACCAGTCATACACGACTTGAGCGTGAACGAGCCCAAGATATCACGTGAAAATCAAGAAGTGATTGAAATCGACGGATCGTCCGACGACGGCAACGACGTTCAAGGTGTTGAGGGAGTAGCATGAAGTGTCGGATCGACAGAGCCGGTCGATCTCCATGCGAGGTTGTACGTGCCGAGGCAGCTATGACGAGCAGGGTCTTCTCAAGTGACGAAAAGTACCGCAGACTTTGCACTGTGTGCTTGGCGTTTGCCGACGTCACTTCATCCTTTGGAATGCCGCAATTCAACCAAGCCTACAAATAGATCGTCGCGTCAAAACAACTGATCAAGACAGGCAAACTGCCTGAACTGGAGATGCTAGTACCAGTACCCGCCAGCGATTCGACAGTACCCACCAGTGAACAGATCGATTCCGCCAGTGAACAATTAGTATCCGCCAGTGAACAGCCAGTATATGCTAGTGCAGCACCGATTTACTCCCCAGTCGGACGCGAATCGGCGGAGGTTGATGCCACACGGACGCTCACGATGAACAACCGCATGCGAACTCCACGAAGAACAAAATGCCAATGAGGATGATTATGAGGCCGCCGGTGAACACCAAGCTGGTGATGGACCAGTCATACACGACTTGAGCGTGAACGAGCCCAAGATATCACGTGAAAATCAAGAAGTGATTGAAATCGACGGATCGTCCGACGACGACAACGACGTTCAGGGTGACTTTGGCATCGCGCAGAATGATCCTCCAACATCCACCAATGCGGTAGCAAAACCCCCATTCGTGATCGCTAGAACAATACGCCGAGTCCGCCCGTAGCCTAACAAGGGAGCTAAGAAGAGTGCCAAGTCTCATGCGATCCGCGAGACAGAAAAGCGTGTTCAAGACATCAGCCAAGGTCCACCAGGAGCTTTAGAGGCTGTATCGGCAATCCTACACGCCGACGGCGGAGTCATCACCAACGTGGCGTGTGCGGAGACGTTCCCGCCAGACAAGATCAAATCGAAGTCGAAGCCCAAGGTTGTTATCAACGTAAGACTGGCAACTGTCCACGCGCGACAGATTACGAAGATTCTTTCAACATCCGTGATTACCAATATGGTTGAAGCCTGTGCGCACGTCCAGAACCAATACACATCAGAACGAGTATCACCAGCCAAGGCTGGTGACTTACGACTAACGTACCGAAGGACGACTTACCTTCGCGAGATGCTACAGGACATGCCTCTGTGGCACAACCTTATGTCTCTGTTCGAAAAGTAGATGAGGCCGTTTCGTGGTTTCAAGATCTCCCTGCGTTGTTGAAGAGCTTTGCTCCGGCGACCCCTTCACAGACCTCGAGGACAACGACACGCTCAAGGTAGCCGAATGAAGGCCCTCAGCCTATTCGACAATAAATGTGGCGTACCTGCAATTTGCATGCGAGCGGAAGCTCGAAGACGCATGTATGAGCGCGGTGGTGTGGCTCATCCGTCAACACCACCCAGACCGAGTTGAGTTCTTGTCTCCTTATTGGACCACGTTTCCCTTCGACAGTGATCTCAAAGACATCATGGTCAAGTCCGGCGACTTCACCGACCCTGCAGGTAAGCTGTTCATGTTTGTTGTGCACTTGAATGTGGAGAAGCACTAGTGCAGCGCGGTTATCGACATGCAAAAGCCTGACGTTGTCGTGAAGGTATTCGACCCGCTCCACTTATACGTCCAACAGCTAAAGCAGCACGTCAAGTCCATCTGTGACGCGCTCTTACCGTCGCTCGCGGTTGAGATCAAGACCATTCAAAGTTTCCAAGGTGCGTTATGTGGGGACAATTGATTCTTCGGCGATCCTCATGTTTCTGTCTTGTAGATATCCAACAACTTAAGAGTTATAGCTGTGGGTTGTTCTCCTTGATGTTCCCCGAGCTACAACTACATGATCTCTGCGGTGACAAGTATGACGACGAGTCGGCGGCTACGTTCTTCCGCTATTGCTATCTTGCTCACGCTCTCAACATGTAGTATCCACCCTCATCTGCCAGTACACGTCAGTATACGCTGTTTCCGCACCACTAAGACATGCTCCAGTATATACAACATCCTATCCAGTATACGCCAGATCCAGGTGATCTTCTTACGGGAGTCTCAACCGTTTGTAGACATTTTTCTCTACAAAAAAGACCATTACTCTTCTTCTTTTGTCCATCCTACGTCCACCCTCACCCCGTCATCAAGTGATGCATGTGCGCATATACTGGCATACACTGGCGGTAAGGCCAATTCATCTCCTTGTCATATACTGGCCTATTTATAAAGGCGCCCTTGATTTTGTTATCTAGTCACCGACTTTAACTAAGTACGGTTATTTCGGTAGTTGGGTTACATCATGTAATCCATGTAACTTACAAGACATAAAAGTATGGTCCACTGAACCCGCCACCGGTCATAAATTTAAAGAAGCACGAAGCACTTCTCAGTGTGACGATTTGGTACACCGAATATCATCTATACGCCAGGCCTTTACTCCGTGGACAAGATGAACGCACTGCATAAAATCCAGCAAGTCATTAGACAACGGCGATAGCAGGCGGAAGTAGTTCTCCACCTTAGGATGTAGTTTGGGACGTCAATGCTAGATATTGTACAGTAGTATCATTTGAACTGACGGTGGGTAGATTACAAATGAAAATCTATCAGCTAAGGACTCTCATGGCGGCACGGACCCTTTGTTACAACGATACACTATCTAGCATTGACATTGCAAACAATATATGCGACTTTTAGCAATGACTGATGGGTTTCAAAGACAATTTCCAAGAAAAAAGTGTTTTTTTTGTTTGCAAAGAAAGTGTAAAGTAGGATACATGTATTGGCGTCAATATGAGCATGATATCCTAGCTTCATTTTTTTCGTATAATGAATAATATGTGGTATATTTTCTACTTTGATACTATGTGAATTCGATTGCTAAGCGTGGTTCTATATCTTACGCTTCGGTTATGAGTGTGGTTAAAAGTGAAATTGCAAGTCTTTACTTAAGCAAGATTTATTTAAACCCGAGAAAAGTTATTGTCCAGATAAATTCGACCATCTTACGGGTGAAACTGTGTAATGAAGCGTTTTATTTGAAGTCTCGAGATACCAGATCTCGTAGTCTCTTTAGGCTATCAATATTAGGATATGGCTCAGATCACGTGTTCGTCGCTGTTCAAATACTTAAAAACGAAGAATTGCGCTAGACAAATATTAAATTCGAGCTCAATCGAGATGGTGGTATGATCCATTCGTGACGTTATCAGCAACTATCGTGTCGAAGCTTTGCGGCGACAAGCCATCCCCAATCCCGATTTTTCTGACGTTTTTAACGAAAGGCTCACTTGTCTGCGAGGAATGTGCGGATTTGCTTGTAGACTACCACACTAATCGGCATGTACGTGCATTACAATGAAACGACTGTATTTCGTGATAATTAGTACACGAGCTGTACCTTGGAAGGGTGTTGGGACCGCATTGCTTGCTACATGTGACATGCTGTTACGCGTCGCGAATATGATAGTGATCGGTGCGTTGATGCCGCGTTTAATGGTGTGTGTATGTTTTTATGCGCTGGATTGCGTTATTTCTATACATAGCTAAGGTTATACCTACTGATGTGACTAAGTCGTCACAATACATAAATGAATAATTGTGAATTTATGGTCAGTGCATTACCTCGATGTCGAAAGGTCGGAAACTTTCAACTTTTGTCACAATGTTTCTTATACGAGATTTAACCAACATTTGACGACGAAAGTGATAACAGAGAACAAATGTGAAGTTTTGATTAAATCAGTGATATAGTTTACTTAAGTAACTAATAAGCAACGTAGTTTTGTGCTGTCTGATCCGCGGTTTCGCTCGACGACAATGTGAGGAGCAACAAGACTATTTTGTTGATGGGACAGTTAGACAAAAAGCAATAAACGATACTGAAATATTTTTCTCATTTTTAAGCAACAAAAGGTGTTTAAATTTTGAGATCATTTTGCAGTAAAAAAATTATAACGTTATACTGAGCATTACGTTATCCTCGCCACTGCCCATAAATTTAAGGCACAGAGCACTTCTCACTGTAACGATTCGGTACACCGAATATCATCTATACGCCAGGGCCTTTACTCCGGGGACGAGATGAACGCGCTGCATACAAATCCAGCAACAGTCATTAGACTATATTAGCGACGTGTACATATTGTTGCTAGCGGCAGTAGTTCCCCATATCTTGAAATTTTAAGATGTAGTTTGTGACATCAATGCTAGATATCGTAGTATCATCACTGAAGTTGGAAATAATACAGTACAGCATGCAGAATCTATCAGCTACTGATGCAGTGACCCTTCTTACAACATTACAGTATCTAGCATTGACGTTGCAAACAAAAGGTTGGTGATGTATGCGACTGACTGGTGGTTTTCAAATACATTTCCCAAGAAAGATGTGCTTTTGTTTTGCAAATAAAGTTTTTATCAGCCCTATCCAAACCATTGAACATGTCCTACAACTAAGATACATGTATTGACATCGATACCCCTGTTTCCTAAAAATTATTTACATGGTGTTGATACGCTATAAATAAATCTATTTATAATTAAAATTATAATATAAAAAAAACATAAATAATTGAATGAAAAGATGAGAAAGTACCATGAGTGCGTGTTTGTGTGTGTTCAAAAGTGAAATTGCATGTCTCTAATTGAGTAAGATGTTAATTAGATCCGAGAAAGTACCATGAGTGCGTGTTTGTGTGTGTTTAAAAAAGTCTTTACTTGAGTAAGATGTTAATTAGATCCGAGAAAGTACCAGATATCGTAATTGTCCAGATGAATTCGACCATCTTACGGGTGAAACTGTGTAATGAAGCGTTTTATTTGAAGTCTTCGAGGATAACCAGATCTCGTAGTCTTCTTTGGCTGATCAATATTAGGATATTGCTCAGATCACGTGTTCGTCGCTGTTCAAGTACCTTAAAAACGAAGAATTGCACTAGACAAATATTAAATTCGAGCTCAATCGAGATGGTGGTATGATCCCTTCGTGACGTTATCAGCAACTATCGTGTCGAAGCTTTATCGTTGCGGCGGCGACAAGCCATCTCCCAGTCCGATTTTCTGACGTTTTTAACGAAAGGCTCACTTGTCTGCGAGGAATGTGCGGATTTGCTTGTAGACTACCACACTGATCGGCATGTACGTGCATTACAATGAAACGACTGTATGTCGTGATAATTAGTACACGAGCTGTACCTTTGAAAGGTGTTGGGACCGCATTGCTTGCTACATGTGACATGCTGTTACGCGTCGCGAATATGATGGTGATCGGTGCTGGTGTTTGTATGGTTTTATGCGCTGGATTGCGTGAGGTTATACCTACTGATGTGACTAAGTCGTGACAATACATAAATGAATAATTGTGAATTTGTGGCCAGTGCATTTGACCTCGATGCTCAGTTCAGTCGAAAGGTCGGAAACTTTCAACTTTTGTCACAATTAAATGTTGCTTTTACGAAATTTAATCAACATTTGACGACGAAAGTGATAACAGTAGTCGTCTGTTATCTGAAAATACGCATTACCTTAAATTTCACCACGTACAGGTAATGTATACAAGCGTATCTTCTTGTCTCTCAAGAGTGATGCCCTTAACCACGCCATTGTGTGTTCAGTGACATGATATCGACCGTTGAAAATGCGTGCAAACTTGTGGTAACGCCAACGACGGCAGCACGAAACGATCAAGCACCCAAAACCTTTGCGTTTTCTGCCCCGTTCGTCCTGGAGCTACCACCATTGTTGACAATATCAATGGGTTCTACGATCGTTCATCGCAAAAAAATACAAACAAACAAACAAAAAAGTGTTTTTTTTTTGGACCGTGGAAACAAACGGCTTGAATACCGTCATATCTGAATTTGCATTCGATCCTATAGTTCCATTGTGAAATATCAGATGAGCAGCACCTACGAAATAGCAGTCGACGTGTTTAAGGTACTGACGCTTAGTACGACTTTATTGCTCCGACTGTCGTTGATTCCAGACTTTTGGCGCATGCACAAGGTCCATAGTACCGGCGAGATGTCGGTCATGCCATGTCTTTTACTATTTACCAATTGCTACGTCGGTATGTTCTACGCCATTGCCGTGGACAATGTGATGCCCTTGTTTGCCCAAGCAATCGTGGGCGTGGTTTTTGGTGTGGTTTTCAATTATTTCTTTTATCGGTGGGCACCAAATAAGCGCACGGTCCTGTATGCGTTTAGTGGATCCTTTGTCGTCTGCGTGGTCGTGACGCTTTACAGTGTCTTAGCATTGAACGGGTACACGGATCAGACTCGACCGTCTATTAGTACCACCTTGGGCTTCATGACGGTCGGCACAAGTGTTGGATTGTACATTTCTCCACTCGCTACGATTGCAACCGTCTTGCGCACAAAGACAGCATCCTCGATGCCATTTACGATGGGGGTTGTGAATGTTTTCAATAGCTTTAACTGGGCAACGTACGCCGCGCTAGTCGACAACAAGTTTATTTTGGGCCCAAACATTGCAGGGTTTATCCTTGGGTGTACCCAATTACTCCTCACTTTTATCTACCGACGCAAGACTTCTGACGTAGAGGATGGGGTTGTTGTTATCGAGGACGGCATGCTGTCAATTCTAGTGGTATCTCCTGATCGAGAAAGCGAAAAGGGGGGGGATTTAGCGGCACAAGAAAAGAGTACAAGCTTCGTGGCCATCCAATCTCCGTTTCATGAGACTGAAATGCCAGTCAACGCAAATATTGGGAAAGTCTAAACAGCGTCATCGGGATCGTTGCTTCCAAATACTCAATATGTCTCCCTGTTTGTACAAAAAGAACCTAAGTGCCCCTAAGTAGATTGACTTGACTGTCCGCCAAAGTTTGCCATCTTGCAAAGATTTACAAGGCGGGCTATTTATGTGAGCACGTAGCTCTAACCACAGCTTTAAGAAAGTTGTCTCTGCAAATAAATAAAATATATTATAATGTGTCTCCTCAAGATCGCCTAATACATGTACTGTTTTATCCAATCAACAATACGATTGATCCTCAAATAACGTTTATAGAAAAAAACATGTATTTCTTCTCGGGGGTTGCCACTTTAACCTTCTTCTCTTCACTTTGTGTTTACATTTAAAGCAAAAGACAAAACCCGTGCTTTGAAGGGCAATTTAGTTAAAGTGTCCTGCTTGTGGTCCAATTAAGCTCCTTCCGTCGAATGAGTAGGAGACATTAAAGTTGTCTAATTATCGCTGTTTTCTACTTAATGTACTGGTTGCATCTCTTTCGATTGTAACATTATTTTAATGAAATCTCGCCATCTCGCCAGGGTGTCACAGTGCTTACTTTTACCCATATAGTTTTTTTCGAAGCGAATTAAAAGTGCCCACGAAGTTGCAGCACGCAAAGTTGCATATACGAGCGATCGTTTTAGACTGTAATGGCGTAAGTATAGATACATGTACAGTGGTGGCTAGTCATTGTATATTTCACTTCTTACAAACTGGTCGGGCTTTCTTATCGTTAAAAACGCTCTTACTTGAGGACCATCCGATTTTTACTCGGAAACCGTGTCAAAAAAGAAGTTACGAATTTCAGACATTGGCTTATTCTCTCTATCACAGACTTGGGTTAAATGTCATGTCTACTTTTCATTGTCAACCATTATACAATACAAGACAAGCAAGGAGATTTAGGGCACTTTGATAGACAAGAAGATTACGCATTACCAGCACAATGTGAAATTTAATGTAATGCGTATTTTCAGATAACATACGACTACAGTTATCACTTATAACGTTCGTCGTCAAATGTTGGTTAAATCTCGTATAAGAAACATTGTGACAAAAGTTGAAAGATTCCGACCTTTCGACTGAACTGAGCATCGAGGTCAAATGCACTGGCCACAAATTCACAATTATTCATTTATGTATTGTCACGACTTAGTCACATCAGTAGGTATATCCTCAGATATAACGCAATCCAGGGCATATAAATATACACACACCATTAAAAGCGGCATCAACCTGCACCGATCGCTGTCATATTCGCGACACGTAACAGCATGTCACATGTAGCAAACAATGCGGTCCCAACACCTTTCCAAGGTACAGCTCGTGTACTAATTATCACGAAATACAGTCGTTTCATTGTAATGCACATACATGCCGATCAGTGTGGTAGTCTACAAGCAAATCCGCACATTCCTCGCAGACAAGTGAGCCTTTCGTTAAAAACGTCAGAAATTGGATTGGAAAATGGCTTGTCGCCGCCGCAACGATGAAGCTTCGACACGGTAGTTGCTGATAACGTCTCGAAGGGATCATACCACCATCTTTTGTATTGAATACTTGTATTTATCTAGTGCAAATTAACAGCGACGAGCACGTGATCTGATAATATTGATCAGCATAAGAACACTACGAGATCTGGTTATCCTCAAAGGCTTCAAGATAAGAAAAACGCTTCTTTATAGTGTATCTCCCGTTAAATGATGAATTCTTTACATCTTACCCAAGTGAAACACACACAACATAACCAAGCCTGCAAAAAATGCTCATTATATTTAACTTAGTAGTATTATTAATAATTAATTTTAAATTGTAATTGAAAATGAATTATTTATAGCGTATCAACACCTTGTAAATACTTTTTATGAAACAGGGATGTCAAGCTCGCAATTGATGTCTATATTATCCTAGTTTAATACGCTAGTAGGAATGTTTAATGGTTTGGATAGGGCTAATAAAAATTTTATTTGTAAAACAAAAGCACATCTTTTTTGGGAATTGTATTTGAAAACCACCAGTCAGTCGCATACATCACCAACCTTTGTTTGCAACGTCAATGCTAGATACTGTATCGTTGTAAGATACCCTTCTTACAGCGATACAGTATCTAGCATACAAGCTGTACGGTGTTATTTCCAACTTCAGTCTTGATTAAATGAGTGTTGACATCGTCACCACTTTCGAAATGTATTAGTACTACTACTCTGGTGTCATTAACAAAAAGTGCGACATGGAATAAAAGTAGCGCACCTGTAGTACTACAATAAAAAGTAGTACTACAATTTGTATTTGGTTTTGAAAAAAAGTAGTAGTAAGGTATACTGACTTCTAGATATCAAAGGCCACGCGTAACCGTCATTTTAGTGCTCCAAATAAGGGCGTGTTGCCATTATTATCTAAATTAAAGACATAACCGAAATAGAAGGCATGTCACTACGATTAGATATTATTTTAGGGTTGATTATTACTTCTGGTCGTACTGTTCCCATTTCTCAGTAAGACACTTTCAGTATCATTATCGCCTGACATTTTACGGCTATAGGCCGTCAACCTTGCATCCACGTTAAAGTACTCTGTGATAGCATCCTTGGTCGCCACGCCTCGAGAGTCTCCATACGAAATCTCTAGTCTTCTGGGAAGACTACGGACCGTATAAGGACTCAGTGTGACTTCACCACCGCCAACATTCAGGCCACGACTATCACCTACAAGCAAGTTTGTCCAAAAAGCATTGGTTGGCATCGATCGGTTAAAGTCGTTGCGACGCACGAGCTTTGGTGGAATCGGGTGCACTTTCTCGACAAAAGGCGGACGCATTGCAGTATGGTGATACATGTATATCGCTACGACTCATTGTGAAAGATGGGACATTTGATGCAATAGAGTCGCTGAAGGCGTTGATAATGCCACTGGTGGTACTATTGGGTGACAAAGAACTCGAAAACTCGGAAGTGGTTGGTAATCTGTTTTCGTCACTGCTGTTGGCCTACATGCGCGTCCGGAAGCATGGCGAGACCAAGCTTGTCGATTTTTACGCTAAAAAGGACAGTGCTACCTCAATTTTAGAACTATACGAAATGATGAGAATCCCGACTAGCGCTGAAAGTGTCAAGATGGTGCTTATGTTGCTGATGACACTCATCGATTCGTTGGGGCCGTCCGTGCTACGCAGCGCTGCTACAGTACTGCAGTGTATTGAGACTGTTTTAGAGACATACACAACTCCTATACCTCATCTTGTGGACAAAATGCCGCAAGACATGAGCATTATACAGACAAAAGATACCGAAGATGAGAAAGAAGGAGATGAAATTTTGACCATATGCTTAAGTGTAATCATGACCATTCTGGAGGTGGGTTCTTCGCAACGTAGTGACTTAGAGGAGCAACAGCTACGTGCAATGCTGCCTGTATTGGAGATTTTATCTCGACACCCGCGACCTGAAGCTGCAGAGCTTGCATGTAGTTCACGTCTACAAATTTTAAGCCGTGGCATGTCAGAAGCAAATTGTGCGAAAAACGCACCAGCAGGCAACCAAAGTTTTGATGAGGTGCTTCAAAAAGCTAAAAATGATCTGTCTAGTCATCTGGTACCGTTGCGCGCTCGTGGTGTTGTTACGGTGACAAAACTTGTGCGTCAGAGTCATTCACATGTATGTGACAATGAGTGGACGCCGCGGGTGCACGCTCTAGCTCATGTTTTTTTACTTCATCTGCACGATTCTGAGAGCTATGTCTTTTTAGCGGCTGTACAGGGGCTGGCGGCACTAGCCGACGTACATCCCGATGTGGCTATTCCTGCCTTAGTGAAAGCACTCGGTGACGTGAATAATTCACTCGAGTCTCGCATCAAGTTAAGTGAAGCGTTGCTGTTTTCAGCAAAACGATGTGGCGAGACACTTCCGAAGTATGGCAAGCTGCTCGTTTATGCATACTTGGATTGCATTCGCGCATCTTCTTCCCAACAAAAACGTGTATATCGCATAAAAAAGAAGCATGCAAGCGTGTGCAGCTAATTCAAGAGGTTCATGTTGAAGAAAGAGAAGCAGAAGCAGCGAATGAAGTTGAATACCCGGATCAAGTGTCTCTAAGTGAGCTGGAACTTGCTGCCGCTACTCTGCGGGCCAGCTGCCTGTCGAATCTCGCTGAAGTATGCGCGCTATTGCAGTGTTTGCGAAA